>CAUOFW020004841.1:0-29594 GCA_963454935.2 Ilex paraguariensis | reverse complement strand
ACCGGCTCACTCAAGTTTCACCAGGGGAGAGATCTGTTCCCAATATTTTTATATTGTGCAGGATCTTGCAACGCACAATCTGGCGCCGTCTGTGGGAAACGAGTAGTTTTCCTAATCTTTTCTCTATAAAGAACAGTGACCATGGTGAACACCAGACAGAAAGGGAAAGGACCCCACCAAAGGAGTCATGAGTTGCAAGCTCCCTGCCATCACGGAGGGAGGGATCGCACCAGTACGATTAAAAGTGCCTCTACTCGGTCAAGGGGGGGTAACCCCTCAAACAGTATGGGGATCAGGTCAGGAGGGTCAGCCCCCTTGGCCCGTCAGCTGGCAGAGGTGATTGAAGAAAAATTTGGCGATAGATTACGTCAGCTGGAGAAGGACAATGTAAACGTCCTTAGCCGGCTCGACGAGTTTTGCCGCCTCAGGCGGAGGGTCGAGGGATTCATTCCTTTCCCGAGGACTCCCCGTCCATGAGGCGGAGACAAGGATCTAAGAAACCACCTAGATCACAAAGCAGAAAGCTCCAGGGCCCCGAAGCGACCCAGAGCCGGCGAATGTCATCTTGACAACCATTCCAGGAAAGCGAGGCCATTGGCCCTGGACGACCCCGGCGAGGTTGTTCCAGACGGAGGAAGGGAGATGAATCCGAGGAGGACTCAACCCAATCTACACGACGCCCAGGAACGAGGGGCTTACCGATGAACCCAGGACTTCAGGAGGCATCCCGTAAGGGAAGAAGTAGATCTCAGAGCCCGATTAGACTCCAGAAGAAAGGGTAAGACTGTCCAGGACGAGGCCGAGGACGAAGTCATGCAAACACCCTTCACGAGGGAAATCAGTGAGATGGATGTCTCAAGAAAGTTCGTCGTGCCACGGTTCAAAACCTATGATGGGCGATCCGATCCCGAAGCCCATATCAGACAATATAAGCAGATGATGTCCCTCTATCATTCGGACCAACGGTTTCTATGCCGGGTGTTCCCTATGAGCTTGGGGGACTCTGCGATGAGGTGGTTCGAGACGCTTCCCCCAACAGTATTGGGTCCTGGAAAGAATTGACAAGGCAGTTCCTAACCCGATTCATCACGGGGAGTAAGCGCCCCAAGGACATTGGATCATTGTTGACCCTCAGACGGAGGGAATCCGAGACTCTTCGCCAGTACGCCATCCGATACTGGGAAGAGGTCAATGAGGTCGAGGGATGCTCGGAGGTCATGGCAGCAGCATCTTTCCGGCTCGGCTTGGCGAGGGACACGGACCTGTACCGATCCCTGACCAAGAAGACTCCCTCGGATATGGGGGAACTGATGGCCCGGATCACAAGTACTCAAGGGTCGAGGACGAGATGGAAGCAACAAAGGCCGAGCCCTCCAATCCAAGAGAAAGGAGAAAGAGCGCGAAGATATTCCCCGAAAGGGATTGCTACCTACCCCATCCAGGGGGTTTCGTCCAGAGGAGTTCACACCGTCTTCAAGGAACCCATCTTCAGGTTGCTCCATAAAATCAAACACGAGCCGTTCTTCAAATGGCCGCCCAGGATGCAGAGCGACCCCTCCACCCGTGATCAAAAAGTTAGGTGTTCATATCACCGGGATGTCGGGCATCGCACCGAGAGCTGCAGGGTGTTCAAGTCATTCTTGGAAAGCTTGGTCCGAGACGGACATTTGAAAGAATACATAGAGCCTAGGCCAGAAGAGAAACGAGCCCTTGCCCCGACCGGGGAACCGGACAACGTCATAGACGTCATCCATGTATGTCCGCTGGAGCGCCCCACGTCCAAAGAGCTCGAATCCGACCTCAAGAGGGTAGCTTTTACAAGAAAGGTAGCCGAGGGAGATGTGGGGCCATCAAGTAAAAGGGCCAGGATGGGTGAGCTTGGCATTACGTTCTCTGACGCGGATTTGACAGGCGTGGTGATTCCTCATAACGACGCCCTTGTCTTGACCCTAAAGATAGGGAAATTCGATGTCAAGAGAATTTTGATAGATTCAGGGAGCTCCTCGGAGGTGATGTACTTCGAGACTTTGAAGCGGATGGGCTTTGGCCCCAAAGACCTAACCAAAATCAGGACACCCCTCATCGGGTTCAACGGCTCTTTCGCCTTGCCCGTGGGGAAAATCACATTACCGGTCGCCACTGGTCCCTTCGTCATCGACACAGAGTTTGTTGTGATCGACACGGACTCCCCTTACAACGTGATTATGGGGCGAACATGGCTGCACGCGTTGGGAGCGGTGCACTCCACTCTCCACCAGAAGTTAAAGTTCGCCACGCCAGAGGGCATCATGGAGATCCGGGGGGACCAAGCGTCTGCGAAGAACTGTTTTTATTCGGCCGTCCGGGCCGGGGCGTCCAGCCAGGAGAAGGGGCGAGCACCGGAAGAGATCATGGAAAAATAGCAATTACAGTCCGGGCGTCCGGGGATGGATGACCCCCGGGTAGACCCAGCTGAACGATCGGTTGAAGACCTCCGGAAGGTGCCCTTGGTTGAAGGAGAAGAAGAGAAGTATTTCCTAGTTGGGACCTCGATGCCCGCAGCCGAACAGGAGGAGATGATCAGGTTCTTAAGGGGAAATACAGACGTGTTCGCCTGGAACGAAATGGAAATGACAGGAGTAGACCCTGAGATAATCACTCACAGGCTGCATGTTGACCCGTCGCACAAGCCAGTAAAGCAGAGGCCACGACGTATGGCCCCGCATCACACCCACGCGGTCAATGAGGAAATAGACAAACTCCTGAGAGCCGATGCCATTCGAGAGATACAGTTCCCAGAATGGCTGTCCAATACAGTATGCGCAAAGAAGAAAGGGGGGAAATGGCGTGTCTGCGTGGATTTCACAGATCTAAACAAGGCATGTCCCAAGGATGACTACCCCCTGCCGAAGGTGGACCAGCTGGTAGATGCCACAGCCGGATATGAACGAATGGACTTCCTGGATGCCCGAGCAGGATATCATCAGATCCCTCTCTATGCCCCGGATCAGGAAAGACGGCATTTATCACTCCGAAGGGAGTTTATTGTTATCAAGTGATGCCGTTTGGATTGAAGAACGCCGGGGCAACATACCAAAGACTGATGAATCGGATGTTCAAGAAGCAGATCGGCAACACCATGGAGGTCTACATAGACGACATGCTGGTAAAGAGCAAACGGAGTTGTGATCATCTTACAGACTTGGCGGATACCTTCTCCACTCTCAGGGAGTATGGGCTGAAGCTGAATGCAGCGAAGTGCGTCTTCGGAGTGGAGTCAGGAAAATTCCTCGGGTATCTGGTTAGTCAGCGAGGAATCGAAGCCAACCCGGATCAGATTAAAGCAATCCTGGACATCCGAAGCCCTCGCACTGTCCGAGAAGTCCAGAAACTCACAGGGATGCTGGCTGCACTTAACCGTTTCGTCTCACGCTCCTCGGATAAATGCAAACCCTTCTTTGGAGCAATCAAGAGTGCTGGGAAGAATATGTGGAGCCAGGGGTGCGAGGACGCCCTGGCTGGGATCAAAGAATACCTAAGGACTCTTCCAACCCTGTCCGTCCCCATCCAGGGGGAGATGCTGTTCCTGTACTTGGCAGTTTCAGAGTTTGCGGTAAGCGGGGTACTTATCCGTGAGCATGAGCACCGACAGAAGCCGATTTACTACATAAGCAAGGCGCTCCTGGACGCCGAGACAAGATATCTGCCCCTAGAGAAACTGGCTCTGTCCTTGGTCACCACTGCGAGGAAACTGCGGCATTACTTCCAGGCGCACCCGATCACTGTCCTAACTGATCAGCCCTTGAAGGCAATTTTGAGGAAAGCTGAACTCTCCGGAAGGATCTCCAAATGGGCAGTAGAGTTGGGGGAGCACGACATTCATTTCAAACCCCGAACTGCAATAAAAGGTCAAATACTGGCAGACTTCATAGCTGAGTTTTCGGGGGAGCATCCTGTTCTAGAAGGACCGCCTCCTCCCAACTTAGCGTCTCCAACAAATGTTGAAGGATCGCCATGGCTTTTGTGTGTGGACGGTTCGTCAAATAGTAAGGGTCCGGAATCGGTGTCTTGCTGACCTCTCCAGATGGGATTATTGCGGAGCAGGCCATCCGGCTGGGATTCAAGGCATCGAATAACGAAGCTGAATATGAGGCACTCATCTCAGGACTTCAGTTAGCTGAGGCAACAGGAGTTACCAATTTGATCGTGCATTGCGATTCTATGCTGGTGGTCAATCAAGTCAATGGAGAATTCGAAACGAGGGACCCTAGGATGAAGGCGTACCATCACCAGGCAACGACCCTAATCCAAAGGTTCGCCCGGTTTGAAATCAAGCAGGTGTCCCGCGACAGAAACACACATGCCGACGCCCTGGCTTGTCTAGCCTCGGCAGTGGACTCCTCCCAGTCGCGCAGGATCACCATTGAGTATCTTCCCACATCCTGCATAGACCATACTCTCGAGGCGATGGTCATCCAGGACGCGCCCAAGCCGCTCAGTTGGATTGATCCCTTTGTCAAGTTCCTAACAACGGGAGATCTCCCGGAGTGTCCAAAGGAAGCTAGAAAGATAAGGCTCAAAGCTCCAAGATTTTGGGTCTCTTCGGATCAGAAGCTTTACCGGAGGTCTTTCTCAGGGCCTTACTTGCTATGCGTCCAAGAAGATCAGGTGCAAGACCTCCTGTATGAGGTACATGAAGGAATATGTGGGGGGCACTCTGGGGGCGATCAATGGCGCACCGCATTATGTCTCAGGGGTATTGGTGGCCGCGAATGCAAAGGGATGCGCGGGCATATGTCCAAAAATGCGACCAGTGCCAGAGGTTCTCCCCTGCGATCAGGCAACCTGCGGGGGACTTACACCCCCTCACCAGCCCTTGGCCATTCGCCCAATGGGGGCTCGATTTGGTTGGACCTCTGCCTAAAGCTCCGGGAAATAAAAAGTTCCTCATCGTGGCCACAGATTACTTCACCAAGTGGGTGGAGGCGGAGCCGTTGAGTCACATCCGAGACATAGACGCCAAAAAGTTCGTCTGGGAGAACATAGTCGTCAGATTTGGGATTCCTCGTGCACTGGTATCGGATAACGGGACCCAGTTCACTGGCGGGCGCTTCAAGTCTTTCTGTGAGCATCTCGGGATCCGTAACTTCTACTCCACCCCTGCATACCCTCAAGCCAATGGGCAGGCGGAGGCCACCAACAAGACAATTATCAATGGGATCAAGAAGAGGTTGGAGAAAGCCAAGGGAAAGTGGGCGGAAGAGCTGTTAAACATTTTATGGGTGTACAGGACAACCCCTCGGTCATCGACAGGCGAAACCCCCTACTCCCTGGCATACGGGATGGAGGCAATCATACCCCTCGAAGTAGGGCTCCCGACCATAAGGACCCAAGCTTTCGATGAAGGGGGAAATGATCATCAACTGGGATTGGATCTGGACCTACTGGAAGAAAGAAGGGAGGAAACCGCCTTGAGGATAACCAAGTATCAAGAGAAGATCTCCCAACTATACAACAGGAGGGTCAAGACTCGAGAATTCCGGATAGGCGACCTGGTCCTCAGAAGGGTAACGGCCAATACCCGGGATCCAACAGAGGGAAAGATGGGACCTAACTGGGAAGGGCCTTACAAAGTGATATCAATCGGGGGCGCCGGGTCGTATGGATTAGAAGATATGAGTGGAAAGACTTGTAATACGACCATGGAATGTTATGAATTTAAAGAAGTATTACTTTTGAAGTACTCTCTCACTCAAGAGCTCGCCAAACAAAAGACAAAGGGTATGGCCCTGGGGACAGAGTTCAAGGACTCTCGTCCCCGAAGTACATACAGGAGCAAGCCTCCTGCAAGGGTATGGCCCTGGGGACAGAGTTCAAGGACTCTCGTCCCCGAAGTACATACAGGAGCAAGCCTCCTGCAAGGGTATGGCCCTGGGGACAGAGTTCAAGGACTCTCGTCCCCGAAGTACATACAGGAGCAAGCCTCCTGCAAGGGTATGGCCCTGGGGACAGAGTTCAAGGACTCTCGTCCCCGAAGTACATACAGGAGCAAGCCTCCTGCAAGGGTATGGCCCTGGGGACAGAGTTCAAGGACTCTCGTCCCCGAAGCACATACAGGAGCAAGCCTCCTGCAAGGGTATGGCCCTGGGGACAGAGTTCAAGGACTCTCGTCCCCGAAGCACATACAGGAGCAAGCCTCCTGCAAGGGTACGGCCCTGGGGACAGAGTTCAAGGACTCCTGTCCCCGAAGCAAATGCAGGAACAAGCATCCATAAAGAACATGGCCCTGGGAACAAAACACAAGCACTCCAGTCCCCAGAGTAGATACAAGATCTTGCCTCCGGAACGGGCCAGCACGCCCCGAAGACAGTTCAAAAACACTTATGATTTATTCTACACAGAAGTAAAGAAAAGCAAAACACTACTGTACACAGAAGAAGGAAAGAAAAACTTGTTATTTATTTCCAAAAATAGGGGCTTTGCGTCCCCGAAGGCTACAAAAGGAAAGCAGAAGGGATACAATCAAAAAAAAAAAAAAAAGCAGCTTCATCGGGCTCCAGGCACCTCCAGAACTTCAGCCGAGGGCGAGTCAGCGATAAATGGTTGAGAAGCTTCTGGAGCAGGCAAGAGAAGAACTTCGGCAGCGGGAACAGCTTGAGCAACTTGAGGTTCAGGAGCATGGTCCGACGGAGCGTCCTCGGACAAGTCCACTATCACCGCCTCGGGAGCATCAGCCGAGGTCTGCATCGGCGTAGGGGCTTCATCCTCGGCAGCAACCTGTGCTTCTGCCTGTGCCATCTCTGCCGAGGGCACATACTTGTGCACTTGGAAGAGAGGGGAGTCTGATGGGACTCCAGCAGCCTGGAGTGCCTCGTCCCACCCTTTCTTGAAGAATTCTTTGCTGTTTTCCTCAAGAGCGGGGAGCACGTCATCGGCAAACTCCTCCAGGAGTTGTTCCTCCGACTTCCGGTTCAGCTCCTCGGCCCTGATCCTGTCTAGCTCCTGGGTAAGGGCCAGACAGCTTTCCTCGGAGCCCACTGCCCTCTCCTCCGCAGCAGAAAGCCGCTGCGTTTGCTCGGTAATCCTCCTCTCAGCATCGGCAAGTGCGGCACTTAGTTTTTCAGCGCCCGCCTTGGCCGATTCGGCGTCCTTGAGGAGTTGCTCTATTTGAGCAGCCTGCCCCGCCAGGGTAGAATCCCGGGCAGCTACATCCTCCTTTGCCCGGGCGAGGGCCGCTTCCGCCTCCTCCTTCTGACCTCGAGCCCTCTGGAGGTCCATCCTAGACCCGTGGTACCGAGCAGCTATGATGGAGATCTGCTGGGTAGCCTGCAAAGGAACGAAAAGTGTTAAATCACAAAAATGGAAAACAAGAGTAAAGGAACCAAAGCAAAAATAAACTCACCACCAGGGAGTTCTGGATGATGGAGCGGAACAACACGTTGGTTGATCGCCCCCGATGAGCCTCCATGTCAGCCTCAAAATGCAGTGTCTCACTCACTGCATGGGCGACATGAGGATCCTGCAGAATGGAATCGTCGACCCTGATCACTCGGTTCATGTGATCAGTGGCTCGGGGATTCCACTCCGCGGCCTCCACTGTAGGCGGGAGGGAAGGAGTAGTCTGCTGCTGTTGTTGCTGTTGCTGCTGTTGTTGCTGCTGTTGTCGGGGCTGTTGTTGCTGCTGCTGCTGTTGTGGGGGAGCAGGGGGTAATCCACGATCCCTCCCGCTTTGCTGTTGAGCGGGAGGTGCCCTGGGTCCCCGGCTAAGGCCGTCATGCCGATACTTGACCCTTCTCTCCTCTTCCACCTGAGGATCCCGGTCTCGCACCTGACCCCGACCGAGAACCCTCGAAGAAGTGGCGGAACTGGTCCCCGCCGGAGTACCGCCGGTCGTCCCTCGACCTCTCTCGGCTGCGAGGGCTTGCCTCTGCCTAAGGAACCCCAAATTAATGCGAGGGGCGTTAGACATCGCTGCCTCGAGAGCGTCTTCGGCGTCCAAAGATTGAAGGATCTGGAAGTCTGGCCACAAGTCTCCCCCGGAAGTCCCCACCTCGGCGTCTGAAGGAACAGCGTCCTCTCTGACCCCGAGCTCCTCAGCAACTCCCTCTACCTCTACCTCAGAAGCCCGATCCGGGTCTTCCTCCAAGTCTTCCTCAACCTCTAGCCTCGCCGCCTGATCGAAAAGTTCAGACCACTGCGAAGGCTCAAAAGGCTGCGGAAGCTGCGAAAACTTCTTATACCCGGGGGTATAGTTCAGCAGGATATGAGCAGCACGGCCAAACCCGTTGTCACCCGTGAACCTCCAAACCGTGATTAGGTCGGCAAAGTTCACCAGCGACCGAGGAGGAGGAGCTATTTCCCGAGAAGGAATACCTGCACAACAAAAAAGATTGTCATAAACATGAGAAGTCCCGAGAAACAAACAAAGAACCCGAAGGAACCGACGTACTTGTCGTTCTCCATCCCAGAGGGCATAATAAGTGATTGTACTCGGGACCAACACCTCTCTGCCAAGATCCCTTGAAGATTAGGATATCGTCCTTGTACCCCTTGTCCGAGTCAGGAAGATGGGTTACAAGGTACATGGAAGGGTCCCTGGCTTTGAGGTAGAAGTGTTGGTGAGGCATGACCCTAAGGAGGGAGTAACAGAAAAGGAGATCATTGAGCCCAATATTCACCCCGAGGCGCCTATTGAGATCTAAGACCCCCATGATTATTCGAAAGACGTTAAGGCAGCATTGCCCGGGGAAGAAGCGAAAGCGAGAGAGGAACTGAAGAAGCAGAGGGGGTAAAGGAAACCTAATTCCACCCTCTATGATGGCCTTGGTATAGAAAGGCATGGAATCCTCGGCCCCGAGGATAGATGAGTGCACCGATGGGTCAAAATCCACTACGTCTACACACGGAGGAATGCTGTACTTGGCTCTAAACCTATCAATCTGCTCCTCCCCTTTCACCTTGTATTTCCCTGACCCCGAAGAACCAGCCTGAGGATTCTCGGGAGCAGGGTGACGACGAGGCATCTCTAAAAAAAGGGGGGAAGAAAAGGGTATTTACTCTTGAAAACCCGAGGAAGTTTCCCGAGGGTTTAAATCACGACGTGTCGACCGGATGACACCACCGTTCAATCGGAAAACAAAAATGCTAGGAGGACCAAAAGAAAGAAGGTTCTGAAACTCACCCGAACGTCAAAAATGAAGTTTTTCTGGAAAAACTTTAAAATAACTCCCTCCAGGAAGTTCAGGAATCGACAATGGGTCTGCTGGCTCAGTGATTTTGAGAGAAAGGGCAGTCAACGATGGCAGAAGAAACAAGAACTCCGAAGAAGAGGTGCTCTGGGGAAAGTTTGAAATGGCAAAACGATGGAAACCAGAGAAGAACCCCCTTTATATAGGGGGAAATTTTCATCATTGGGCGGGAGAACCGAAACGACGCATTTAATGCGCACGACATCCCAAGCCGGGGAAAGCGGCTCGAGGCCATAATGAAGGACGGATGGCAGTTGGGAAACCCTTCGTCTCCTTACAACGCGTGTCCTCGGTGTCAGAAGATCGAAGGCTGGGGGGCAGTTGATGGGACTCTTCTGAAAAGCCCTATGATGAAGACACGTGGCCTCGGAAATTGCTGGAACAGTGTTGCTCGGATTTAAGCACCATCGGCAACGAGTGTCCTCGCCCCCGAGGTACCTCTCATATAGGATCATGCATTCGGTGTATTATACAACACACGTGTCCTCGGTCACCCATGTACCTCGGAAACATACCAACCTCGGTCCCCCCGAGGTGAGCCTTTCCTCGGTACCGAGAGTTACTCCGTCCTGGACGCTTCCTCTACTCCCGGATAAAGCTACTGACGTACGGGTCATCAGCCTACGCCAGTCTAGACTATTCATCATGACCTCGTCTTACACAAGTAATGTCAGAACATACGGAATACAGAAGTCATAGCCAATACGTGATGGACGCGTGACATATGATATCACATCAAAAACAGACAAACCGCATGCTGTTGCTGACACGCGCTTTGGGAAAGCAAACAAGTAATTGCACCCTTCTGTTGACGAGACCGCATTCAATGCGGTAAGGTTCGGATATGAAAGGCAATAAATGCTCCTATTACAGAGCACTTATTGCATCCTTCCCGAAAGGAGCATATTGTACCGTCGGCGTCCCGACGACTCAGCATTGATTACTCGGGACCCCGAGCAATCAATTAGAGAAGACATTCCTCATC
The DNA here is from genome assembly GCA_963454935.2 of Ilex paraguariensis. Taxonomy (NCBI): domain Eukaryota; kingdom Viridiplantae; phylum Streptophyta; class Magnoliopsida; order Aquifoliales; family Aquifoliaceae; genus Ilex; species Ilex paraguariensis. The sequence continues at coordinate 19,382 of CAUOFW020004841.1, read as the reverse complement.
AAATCAACACACACGCTACCTGTGCCTGATGATCACCTACTGACCACGCTGACGGCAATCATGAGCTTTTAAGGTATAAATACTCCTCCCAAAGGCAAAGGAGGTATGCAATAAAAAACTCTACTACAATACAGATTTTCTCAGTGTTTTCTTCTTCCTCTCTCTCATTCAAAGACTGACTAGACCGTCGGAGGGGATACGCCGGAACACACTCCGGCGCCCTTCTAACTTGTTCCTCTTTATTCCAGGAAAACCTTTCACACATACAGGATAGATCTTTCTTTCCCAGGATCTTCCTTTGCCGTTCCAGGTTGCCACCGTACCTTGCAGGCTGTTTTAAGCAGCGTGTTTGGCCACCCAACCGGCTCACTCAAAGTTTCACCAGGGGAGAGATCTGTTCCCAATACTTTTTATATTGTGCAGGATCTTGCACGCACACTCTAATATTGATCCAAACTCAAACTCTAATTTGAGCATATCAAATCTTCCATGGCGAAGTTTGGTTCGCAGATCAGATCTTCCATGGCGATCTACAGTGAAGAAGAGCACACAGATTTGCAGTGAAGAAGAGGGTTTTTTGGCTCAAAATCCTGAGTAAATGATTTGGTTCTCCCTCAATTTGGGACAAGAAATGAGTTCCGTTGTTTTGGTATAGGTTTGAGTCAATGACCTTAATTATCTACTATATAAAACCAACAAAAATTATTCAAGTTTAACTCGTCTAAATGAGTTAAGACCAAACCAAACCTAAAACGAGTCGAACCCAAATAGGCAGGACCGACCCAACAGCATAAAAAAAAAAGCATAGGCTATAGGCCCCAAATTTTTAGAATGTCTCATAATTTTAGGTCCATCATTGGCTCACAAAAAAAATTAAATTCATTAAATTTTAAGTCCTATTAAAAAACATCCCAAAATTAAATTCAATCAAAACTAAGGGTGTTCACCCTACCCTACAAGTAAGAAATATAGTCTTTTGTTTTCCTACCCGATACTTTGTGGAAGAATTTTTTCTTAGCCTACACTACCCGATCAGGTGTGGTATTCTTAAATGATTTGGTTCTCCCTCAATTAATTGAATAGGAAGTCGGATAAACACTTTTGTATCTATTAATTTTTGAATTATTTTAACAATTCAATTAAATAATGTGCATCAATTTAAAAACACAATAAATCAATAACACTAAAACCTAAAACAACTACAATAACAATTACAATAAAATATAAGAAAACATGAACATTAATCTATCATAATTGTTACACAAATACAATAACAATTATCTTAAGTTTAAATCATATGAAACACATTAAAATCATAACTGATTCAATAGATCACTAGTTTACCACAAATCATGTAATCTATACAAAAAACAAGTCCATGTTTTCGTAACTCAAACATCCACAATAATAACAATGTTATAATATAAATTATACTGTACAAATACTCTTATAATTACTAAAAAAAATACAAAAAAGTTAAATATATTTTTTTGCGGGTAGAGTATAGTAGGGTAGGAATGCAAAAATTGATAGGTATTTCGCATTTCTACCCGATTTAATCGGAAGACTAAAAACTCTTCTACATTTCTATCTGATTTTTGTGGCTAGCCGTTCAGTAGGGTAAGAAATTGTGGCCAATTAGAAATTTGAACACTCCTAATCAAAATTTTTATTGTAATAATTTGAGCCTATAATCTAATCTATAACATTAAAAACATATAAATTAAAAAAATAAAAAAAATACTAAAAAGTCAATTCATACTTACTTCCACCTACTCTCTCTTCGGTAAAAAAAAAAAAAATAGAAGTTAAAGTTAAACATCCTTTCTCTCTCTCTGGTAAAAAAACAAAAACAAAAGTTGAAATTTTTTTCTTGACAATATTAACACATTTTTATTTTGTCTCTTTTCCTCATAAAAAATTAAAAATAAATTAATTTTTTCAAAAAAAATAATATCAAAAATAAAAAAACCTTTATTTAATATTTTTGCTTTACACCTTAAATTGATTTGAGCCATCCCTGCAAATAGCTTGACTAAATTATCGGCATTAGCCAAATGGGAGGAAGCCTTTCCATCCACTTTTCATTTTCAACCATTTTTTTTTTACTCTCATCATACAAAGGAAAATGTTTATTTTCCTCCCATTTTCCATCTTTACTTTTTCGTCCACCCATTTTTTAAGTTGTACCAAGTACCAAACTTAAGTTGTACCAAGTACCAAACCGGGATTAATTGTTTTGTAGGAAATGAAGAAAAATTGTTTCGTTGGAGAGAGAACAGGACACAAGGATCTCTTGAAATAGTAGAAATGGTTTGGGGACTTTCTTGGATTCTGTTGTTGTCTTATTTGATCAAAACCGGCTTGTCTGGACCGGCCGGCAGACAGGATAGACAAATCCGAGTAAACCCAAAACAGCCAAAAACAAATCCATTTGACCAAAAAAGTGGTGCAAATTACACTTTGTATCCTAAAAGATTTAAAATTTTTTACTTTATACCCTCAAGGATTAGATTTCATACATTATAATTTATTGCATTAAAAGTAAAAATGTTACAATGTCACCCTTCTATTAGTTTTCATTACCCATTCCATCAGCTTTTTTTTTTTGATCAGATTCTGTCAACTTCAAGGGTATAGGTTTTGACGAAATAAACAATAGAAGATAACGAAAGGGTCACATTAATATTTTTAATACATTTAGGATAAAATATAAGTGATCTTATTTTTGAGGGAGAAAAGTGAAAAAAACCTTAAATCTTTCAATATACAAGGTGAAATTGTCCAAAAAAAATTAAAAATCAACGGGAGTCGTTGATTGGACATTCACATTTATTTGATAAATAAAATATAATAAAAAATAAAAATAATATTGTTCAATCCCATTTAAGGATCAATGGTACCTTTGGAGCTGTTTCTGGTTGGTGAATCAAGGCCGGCTAAACCTATAGGCGAGTGCTCGTCTATGACCAGCTTATTTGATTTTTAAAAAATTAAACAATTAATTATTACTAGAATTAGAAATATAAGTTTAAGTATTACGCCTTATTTTATAAAAAGAAGTTATAAATATTTGTTTTTCAAATCTATAATAAATTTTAAAAGAAAAATCACAGCTTATTACTAAAAAATTACAAGCTCTATTTAATTTTCAATGGCTTTGACTTATTTATCCAAATTTATTTCCTTGAAATGTATATTTAAGTTAATCTTGATATTAATATAATTATTTGTATAGTGTTTGTGTTCCAAGTAGTTTTTTTCTCTTAAATATACATGCTAAAAGTATGAATCGATAGATGAAGAAATTTAAAATAAAAATAATTTAATTAAAACAATTCAGAGCCATATTTTGAATTTTTGCCTTAGACCTCAAGTATTATCTGAAACTATTTGATGATACATAAAATAGATTTGAACATCACCGGTCAAGTATGAGTAATAAATATAGTAATTAAAGTAGAGAGAGAAGACGATTTTTATAGTGGTTCAGTCAATGTGACCTACGTCCACTTCTGAATGGCTAGGATCGCGGGGTATTTTATTAATTCAAGAGTGCTTGGAGAGCAGAGAGTACAAGCTTTGAGAGGGAGAGGAGAGATCCGTGCTCAAGTAAAAGTGTGGTGATCTTGCCCCCCAAGTGTTGGTGGGGCTTACAATTTATAGTCCCCCCTTAACAGATTGGGACGACTTAATAGTAACTAAATAACTATTCAGGTGGAGCTGGTGACTTCTACTTAACGGTCGAGGAGGTTGAGGTGCTCTCCATGAGACTCGGTCAAAGGATAAGGTGAGGATTGACTATTTTCAAAGCGGCGAGGGGGAGGCTCTTGGTGACCCTTACTCCAAGGTGGTAGAAGAGGCTCTTGGATGACCCTTGCATGCCTCTTGCTGATATAGCTCATTCACCTTGGTGAGCTTGTTCGGGTGTAGACTTCTTTGGGCTTGGCTAGCTGGACTTCTTGGAGTTGGGCCCTTGGGATTGTAACATAAGTTGGGCCCTGGGACTTGACTCATCAACTTAGAAAAGAGGGCATTCGACTAAATTTGAATTTTTGGCTGATTGGCACAACTAGAAAAATTTCTAGAGGCCAAAATATCTGCTTCTAAGCTCTTTTTGGACTTTTTACAGCACCAATCACAGCCAAAGGCTGTGTATCTTGTAGGGCTCACCGAGTGCTTCGATTTGATATATTATATGCCTCATTTGGAGTAACAGAGCAAAAATTACGATCAAAACTTCAAGCAGAGAGCTAGGTGAGCGATTTCGGCGAGCAGGACATTGTTCGAGGTAAGCAGCACTATTTTGGGTGGGCAGGCAATTTTCTTTTTTTAAAACTTCAGGAGGCCAAAATTTCTGTTTTTGGGCCTTTTTTGGACTTTTTACATTATTAATCACAACCTTTGGCTGTGAGTCTTGTAGGACTCGCCGAGAATTTTAATTTGATATATAATAAGCCCTTATTTGGAGTTAAAGAGCAAAATTTATGATCAAAATAACAAACAGGTGCGCGATTTTGGGCGAACAGCAGTTTCTGGGCAAGCTTGAGGCTGCCTTGGGCGAGCTGATTATGGAGGTGGGTGTGCATTTGACGGCCTTGGGCGAGCTGACAAAGGAGATGGGTGCTCATGCTGTGCTGGACAGACAGTTAGGCAAGCTGAGGGAGGAGACAACCATTGGCGAACGTAAATGAGGCGACCTCTGGGCGAGTGGTTGGGGATAGCACTGTGGAAGTGAGGCTAGCAGGCCAGGCGGGCAGCAGGGCTGTTGTGTCGATTCAGACGTTGAACGCCCATGTTGCAGGTGAATAGGAAGGGACAGTTGGAGTGCCTGCTGCACTGGGCAAGCGCTGGAGGTGCCTACTATGCGCGAGGCCTTAGGTGCCGCTGTTGTGCGCGAGCGTGCTAGTCAAGTAACCCAGTTGTTGGGTGCTGATGGAGTGGCACCTCTGGTGTTGGGCCTTGCTGGAGAGGTGCCTAGGTGCTGGTGCTAGATTGCGAGGCGAGTTATGCTTGGCAGAAAAGACTGGCGACTGTATTGATCGCGATGGAGGAACGCTATTTGGGAACAAGCGCAGGCAGGGGAACAGGTGCTAGATCTTTAGTGTTGGGTGCGTAGGCAAACCTTGTTTGGGCTAGGTGTTAAGCGTGGGAGTGCTGCAGCAATAAGGCGGCGGTGCCGAATAGACACAAAATGATTAGGCCCGATTGTTGACATTCAATTTAATGTAGTCCCTTGGGTTGCAGATGGCCTGAAAAGAAAGACAGACTAGTTGTGTGAGAGTAAAAACAGAGTCTGAAGATTGCTCGTGAGAGAGCTACACCTTTTGAGACCGAGATTTTGGCAATCCATGAAAGAGTCTTTAAGCTTGAGGTATTGGCTACCTGTTTGAGGACAGTGTAGTGACTAAGCTTTTGGGAATTCGCGAAAGAGCCGCTAAGCTGAATTTATAGGTTGCCTATTTGAGAACAGTGCAGAGGCCAAACTTTTGGAGACTAGCTAAGTTGGATATATAGGCTGCCTGTTTGAGAATAGTGCAGAGACCAAATTTTTGGGGACCCGCGAGAGAGTCGCTAAGCTGGATGTATAGGTTGTCTATTTGAGAACAGTGCAGAGGCCAAGCTTTTGACGACTCGCGAGAGAACCGCTAAGTTGGATATATAGGATGCTTGTTTGAGAACAGTGTAGAGGCAGGTTAAGCTTTTGGTGACCTGCGAGAAAGTCGCTAAGCTGGATATATAGGCTGCCTGTTTGAGAACAGTGCGGAGACAAGTTAAGCTTTTTGGTGACTCGCGAAATGATTCACCTCACCTAGACCTGTTGATTTCCTCAGCATTTATATATTTTTGAGGTTTTGCCAATAGTTCAGACATGTTCTTTGGTGGTCGCTTCATTACTAAAAAGAGGAAATTGGATGAGCAGAGGTCTCTCAAGAAGGCGGTCATGGTGACTTTATCATTGAGCTCCTCAATTTAGAGGACCTCCTTGTTAAAATGAGTGAGGTAATTTCTTAAACTCTCATCTCGATCTTGTTTTATGCTAAGCAGATGGGTGATAGGCTTCTGCTTGAGGCACCCACCAATGAACTGTGACACAAATGACTTGTTCAGCTCCGCAAAGGAGGCAATAGAGGCTGGGGAGAGCTTGACGAACCATTGTTAGGCGGATCCTTTCAAGGTGATTGGGAATGCCCTATACATAATCTCGTATAGGATGTTGTGCAGCTGCATTAGAGTTTTATAGGTTTCGAGGTGGTCTAGTGGATCATTTGTTCCATTAAAGGTTTCCATAGATGACATTTTGAACTTTTGAGGGAGGGGGTAGTTCGCCACATCAGGCATGAAAGGCATGTCAATTCACCTAACAAGGTAGTCTACAGTCTCAGGTCCTTGTACCTTTATGGCGTTGAAAACGTCTCCCAGTTGATTTTGCACTTCCTTAATTTTCTTGTCCTAGTAATTGGGAGCTCCTTTGGAATTATTATGAAAATGGATTTTTCATGCTCCATGCTCTTGTTCTCCCCCTCGTCTTCTTGAAAAAGAGGGTCTTCACCATGAGAAGGGGGAACAAGAGAAGGAGGTGGAGGTCCCTCGTGAGGTGCCCAATAGGGCTCCAAAGGGGGTGCCCAGATGAGGAACACCCATGTGGGGAGCTCCTTGACGCCCAGGGCGTGGAGCTCCTCGAGCTTGAGGTCTAAGCTGTGCTCCTTCTTGTCCAGTGAGCATCAATTGAAGGATCTGTTGGTTTTGGACCACAAGTTGCTGCATGGTCTCAGGCATCTGCTGCGCATTTGGGGCATAATTGGTTGGTGGAAGAGCAACCTCCTCCTCTTATGGTGGGGGGTTATCTTCAGGCTGATTCATGGATCTAGTGGTGATCGCCATTGGTTTAACAAATGAAGTATTTAGAAGTGATAATTTTGTCGTTCCCACAAACGGCGCCAAACTGATGATACACAAAATGATTTTGCACACCATCTGTTAAGTATGAGTAATAAATGCAGTAATTAAAGTAGAGAGAGAATACAAGATTTATAGTGGTTCAGTCAATATGACTTACGTCCATTTCTGAATGGCTAAAGTTGCCGGATACTTTATTAATTCAAGAGTGTTTGGAGAGCAGATAGTACAAGCTTTGAGAGGGAGTGGAGAGAGTCGTGCTCAAGTAAGAGTGTGGTGATCTTGCCCCCTAAGTGTTGGTAAGACTTACAATTTATAGTCGCCCCTTAACAGATTGAGGCGACTTAATAGCAACTAAATAACTATTCTGGTGGAGCTGACGACTTCTTTTCAACCGGCTAGGCAGTTGAGGTGCTATCTATGAAATTTGGTCAAAGGATGAAGTGAGGGTTGACTATTTTTAAGGCAGCGAGGGGAAGGCTCCTGATGACCCTTACTCTAAGGTGGTAGAAGAGACTCTTAGATGACCCTTGTATGCCCCCTACTGATGTAGCTCCTTCACCTTGGTGAGTTTGTCCGCGTGCAGATTCCTTTGAATTTAGCTAGTTGTACCTCTTAGAATTGAGCCATTGAGTTTATAACATGAATTAGGTCCTAGGACTTGACTCATCATTATTATCAAAACTCGCATTAGTTGGGCATAGTGTTGACTCTCTTGACTTCTTTTTGCATAACGTGTTATTGATAAGTCTATCAATTTATCAGATTCAGATTAGATTTTATTTGATATCAATTTGAATGTTATTTAACAATTTTTATAAAAAAATTTTTTGATTATATGATAAATTAAAGTTTCACAATTTATATTCGTTACCCTTATTGAACGAAAGTTGATTTGACTCGAAAAACTTGAATACAACTGTATTATAGCACCTTACATCTAATTTTCTACTTAAATTTGTTGACTTATTATCCTATTAACATTAATATCTTTACATTTAAATTCATAAAATATAATATAATAAAATTTTATTTGTATAATATTTTAAAAATATTATTATTTTTTAACTAATAAAACTCAGATTCGAGTCGAAATTGGATGAAAACGATCCATTTGAAAGGTGAGGTCCAATGAACCTTTAGTATGGCACTGACTTGGCTCCATTAATATTGGCAGTAAATTCGGTTGCGTGAATGTGAGAGCAGTCTTTTTTCATTAAAATAATTTAATTCTTTTGTCCTTTAGAATAAATTAATTAAATACTGTTTTTTTTGACTTTTCAAGTCCATTCATTAATAAATAATTGTTCAAGTGCATTATTATTATTATTAAAACAGAATGGTATTCTTTGAGGTGACGGAATTGACTACTTTATTATTTTAATGAAATTTTTTATAATTTATTTTATAAACAAAAAAATTATTATTATTTTGAATAATTTATCATATTTATAAATATTTTTATCATTATTGTGAATATTTTTACCGTTATTATGATAATTTTTTTTATTATTTATCTTTAGTACAAAAAAATTACTATTTGTATGAGTGATTTATTATATTTGTGAATATTTTATCATTATTGTGGTAACTTTTTTCAATAATACAATAATAATAAAAATATCTATAATAATAATAATAAAAATATTCATAAATAGAGATATGATCCCCATTTTTTTTTCCATATCATAGGCAACTCCGAGAGAAGAACCAAAAATGATGCCATAGTCACTCTCTTTGTTTGGTAGCTCAGAAGAAGATAATGATTAATTTGTTATTTAAAAACACAACATAGCAAATCACCTTTTATTAAACAAAACAAAGAACAAAAAGGATAATCAAGAAGTCATGTATCTAATAAAGCACATATTAATACTTACACGAAACACAACAACGGTCTAAATTATTTAAATTCAATGATTTATATTATAATTTAAAATTTAATTTTTTAATCACGTTTAAAAAAAATTACATGGTAATACCCTAGTTTATCTCTATTCCTTCTCCCGAATCAATAGACCCATCCTTATTTCTTTATCTTTTTTTTTTCTATTTTTGCTTCTCTTAAGGTTTTTTCTTGTCATATTCTTGAGATTTTTGACTCGATGCATTTCTTGGATGATAATTTAGGGTGAATTTCATATTTACTCTGATCACAAGAGTCTTCAGTATATCTTCACTTAGAAAAATTTGGACTTTTAGCAATAATATTGAATAGAGCATCTTGATTTAATTAAAATATCTTTGTACCAAATTAATGTGCATTATATATCTTCATATTGGTTTTTCAAAATTCAAAAGATATTCCTATTATTTAAGGGTATATAAGCTAAATTAACTTAGTACAAATGTATTTTAATTAAAAAAAATCAAGTGGCAGAAAAAACAGAGAGAAGTGAGGAAAAAAAAAGGATAAAAAGTGATTTGCTATACTTTGTTAGTAGACGCTTCCATCATTATCTTCTTCTGAACTACCAAATAAAAAGAGTGATTATGCCATCACTTTTGGTTCTTTTCTCTAATACAACCCCATATAAAAGTAAGAGCAATGTTATTTGGATTTAATTTATTAATTTAATAAATTAAATTAATTGCTTATAATTATTGAATTGATAGTGAATTTTAATATTTTTGGAGATCTTCTATCAATTTAATGGTTATAATTCATTAGTCCAGTAAATTATGTCAGTAAATTAAATTCAAATAATATTACTATATGATGATGTATAAACTCAAAATGTGAGGTGGGTACTTGAACTGAAGAGATCAAAGGCTGATGAACAATGGTGTGTGAATGAATACTGAGGATGGAGTTTACCTATGGCTGAGCCTAGTGGCTCTGAAAAATGCAACAACAACCATAAAAAAGGGTAAAAATTGGAAAATAACATAGATTATAGTGGTTTATCAGCTAAAGAGCTTGACTACTCCACTCTAATGAAGTTTCTTGCTCCTAGGAGGTTTTTTATATTGCTTGAGCAAGAAGATATACTTAGTATTGCAAGAATTACAATTTGTTCTATGTATGATGGGTATGCCTCTTGTATTTATACCCATAGTTAGGGCGGTCCTCGTGTCATCGTCACATGATTTTCAAATTTATTAGGATTTTGTCAAGGGAATATTAGGCCGTTAGAAACTACATTGCTTAAGTGTGACATGACTTTCTAGAACATGCTGAGATAGCATTCTCGCATGTCTTCAAGCTTAAATACATTGTAACCTCTCATATCTATGGGATATCATATATTATGAGGTCATTCTGCTCGGGACGATCTCTTTTACTTTTAGTCAATCCATGAATAAAAGAATTCGATCCAAACATCTGACCTAAACTAAAAATAAAGATTCTCCTTATGATCTAACTTGGACAATCCAAATTCCTATTTATGAGGTGATATTTGGATGACCCATGACATTTTTGCTTGGGGCTGGATATGCAACTTAGGGTCAGGAGACAGACCTTGTCCTTTAGCTCTTCCCATAGAACAATATCCTTCTATTTACTCCTAGTATTAATTTTGGTATCATCACTATAAAAGTGATGACCGTAATATTTTGAGCAATACTATTAAGACTTAATTTACTGACCTAATTTGTTGATTTTATTCACTATGACTTTTGAATTAACTATAGGATCCATCAAATATTGGAACTTGGTGTTGATCCAATGGTTCTACTGAAACCACATCATTATGTCATTAAATTAAATCAGATTTTTAGGTCCAAATAGTATTACTCTAATATTTTTGTCTCATTATCAATTTTTATTTTTATTTTCTTAGCAAGTGTCATAGTGATAAAGTGTATTATTTATTATCATCTCCATGGCTCAACAGAAAACTTTAATGCAATCTAATCCAAATCTTGCAATATGCATGATCTATTAAATTAAATTATATTACCAACCATCCACAGTATAGAAGTAAATATTCAAGTACCTATGCCATCTAACCCAATGCTTTCTTCTAAAGCAATAGCTGCCTCAATTAGTTCTGCCCATTTAAAGTCATTGGAGAAAGATCTATCTAATTTTACGATAAGAAGAAATATATTAAATTCTCTTAACTAGAATTGGAGCAAGTTATCTTTTAATAAACCCTTAGGGGTGGTTTGATAATCAAGTTTGATCTCTTGCAAGCTAAATTTTTTAGAATTAATACTTCCCATATTCCGTAACGATTAGCTCTTCCATCATGCATCAACATGGTGGTTTAAACCAGCTCGGATTGTTAGGGCCAAGTTCAAGGGAGTAGTTGATGTAAGTCTGAATACCCAGTAATCAAAAAAAATTATCTTCTAATATAATTTCACTCATTTTTTCAATGATAGTTTTTTTTCCACGAATTCAATTAGTCTCATTATTCATAATTGGATTTCTACTCACGTATGTTGAATAATGTATCATCCAAAGAAAGGAGAGTTATAGATTACGAATCTCATAAAGGTTCAGCTCGATTGTGTATTAAAGAAGACCTAAATCTTTGCACACACATTATATGTATACAACTATTCTAGTAGGTGTGCCAATCATAACTTATTAACCAAACTACACAAATTTGGAGAATGATATTTCTTCCAATATATTTTTCCTCTATTTCTCTTTTGAAAAGTCACTTACTATAAATTCAATTGAGAGTTGTGAAGATGACACTCCTCAACTAATATAAGGTGAATGATCGATTAAGAATGACAATACAGAAAAAAAAAAAAAATACTAGAGAAGACTTGAATTCTTCTTTTTAATGATCAAAAACTTGTTTAAGAGAATGCCATATTTAACTTATTTCTTAGGGTGTGTGTGGGTTATATAGAGCCCGCCTCACTTCTGCTTTTAAGTAGAAGTATTGTAGTTTTCTTGTGATAAAAAAAAAATTATTTTTATCTATAATATAAAATAGGGTAAGTTTTAATAAGTCTATCCAATGGTCTAAATTAAACTTATCTAACTGACATTAACATCTATTTTAAAACCATTCACATTGCACCGCGTCTTCAGACACGAATTATCTCTAGTATATTAATATTTAAAAAATAATACTATTTGAATTTAATTTACTGACCTAATTATTCTTAACCATTAGATTAATCGTGGGATCTACTATTTGTTGGAACTCTCAATCAATTTAATAATTGCAATGAATTAGGTCAACAAATTAGATTAAAATAACATCATTGATATCCAACTATCTGAAATGGCTTGTTCACACTATAAATTGGTTAATTGTAACAATGAGAGTTGTCTAAGACATTCGAATTTATGACTCACTTTAAGAGCAATGCTATAGCGAAGTAATTTGTGGAGTTAATCAGACACTTAATTCAATGCAATCATTGAATTAGTTGTGACTTTTAATGTTAAGTGGAATCTATTTTCAATCCAATGGTTAGATTGAATTAAATTCCTAAATTAAGTCCAAATTAGATATAGGATTGAAAGTCTAATCCACACAACTCAACAACTGCGGGTTAACCGCACCATTTTTTGGGGGGAGAATCTCACTTAAAAGATTTAAGATTTTTTATTTTGTACCCTTAAATGTTAAATTTTACACATTGTATCCTTAATATATTAAAAATATTATAATGTAATCTTTTCGTTACTTATTCTGTCAAAAGTTACTCCATTGACATTGATAGATTGAGTAACTAAAACTAATAGATGAGTTATATTATAATATTTTTAATACATTGATGGTATAATATGAAAAATTAATTTTTAAAAGTATAAAATAAAAATTCTTAAATCTTTTAAGATGCATAGTACAATTCACCTTTTTTTAAAAAAAAAAATATTCTAAATCAATTACTGTCTCAATTAACTATAGACATTTAAAGCTAGTGGAGAAGGCCCTGTCTAATTGACAAAAATAGAAAAAGATATTTAATGAACCACATTTGTCTTTGGCATATATACTTTTTAGTCCTATAATATGCCACTCTCGGGGTGTCTATATCACTATGTACACTTCCTCAAATCACTCCTTCCAGCCACTGAGTAAGGAAAATGCTATTTGAATGTGATTTGAGAATTTAATTTAATATAATTATTAGATTAATAGTGGACTTAATTTAATATTAGAACTCATAATTAATTTAATAGTTGCATTGAAACCACGTCATTAAGTCCTCAAATTAAGTTCTTATAGCATTGCTATTGAGTAAATATCTATTCAGGAGTGTCAATTTTATCCATTGACACAGACTAAAACATGTAAATGATATGATCAATGAACAAAAATAACAAATAAGTAAAAATAAGATTAGGCATGAATAACATGATAATATATAACAGAAAATATATATTTTATAATTTTTTTACATAGTATTATATGAGATGTTTCAGAATTAAATAAATTTTTATTAAGACAAAAAATTAAGTTAAACACGACACGTATTGAAAATGACATGATCCAAAATAACATGACACAAAAATAACAAGACACAACACGATTAACACTTCTAATACCATGTTAGGATTGTCTTACGATATAATTGCCGAAGTAGACAATATAAATTTTCATTCAGACGTAATATAGTGGTTGAGTTTAACCTTTAGTAACCAAAAAGTCTTATGTTCAATTCTTTTTTACACTTTCTAAGGGCTAATTATCATTGTCTTTTTACAGATATGCTTTAACCTAGCTCAAGTTACGATAACTAATTATTGAGCTCGAAAGAGTAATGAATGCAAACCTAAACACCCTATAACAAAAAAAAAATAAACTCAAAAAACTCCTGTTGTTACGTGAGTTGGTTATTATTTTACATGGAAAAGTAGATATTTGAATTTTGAACGAATATGATTCACACCAGGACTAGCAGTTCCGTGCAATCCTCAAACTCATCACGAAATTGATAGAGTTGTGAAATTTGATTAAATTTTAATGAATTTGACCGATAAACGAGTAAAATGGTTAGATTAGTTATATAAATACATCAATATATCTATATAATAAAGTATAATATAACTTAAATTTAAAAGATAAATAAAATAAATTTTATTTTTTGCGGTTGAGATCTATTTAAATTTTACTTTAAAGTTAATCAGATGACTAATATTAACATCCCAAATTTAATAGAAAAAATAGATTCCTAAGGATGTATTTGAGGTAATTTTTTAAAAGTACTTGTAAAATTTATAACTTTTCATAAGAATTTTTTTAAAAAATAGTGTTTGGCATTACCCCACCACCACCTTCACCCCACCGCCACCATCGTCGGCCCACCACCACCATCAACACTATTGTCGCCCTCACAACACTACCACATCTGCCACAGCAACCATTACCACCACTACAACTATCGCCACCCCCCATAACCACCGTTACAACTACCACTGCCCCATCGTCTCACCACTACCATCATCACCGCTATCGCCATCTTATCACAACCATCGTTGCCCCAGCACCACTACCACCCCACCAGTGCCCCAACACCACCATCCCACTACCACCACCACCGCCACCGTTACCGCCACTGTTTCACCATGGCCACTATCCCACCACTATCATTACTATTGCCACCATCACAACCAGTCATCCTCACTCATCACAATTATCACCGTCTCCTACCACCACCGTTACCGCTAACCACCACTTGCCCCTTTCACCATTCCCACCCACCACTATAACCACCGCTTGTGTCACGCCCCCATCCCAGTTTTTCAAGGATAAGACGCGACTAGATTTTTGATATACATGTTTACGTATATATAATTTAGATTAATAAAATATCAAACAATCCCACAGGTATAACACCACCACCCATCACCTTAGTCATTAAGCATGATAATAAAACCTATTTTATAACCTATACCATATATAAAACACATGTACTAATCGTTTGTTTTCGAGGTTATAAACAGATACAAAATTCCACACTCACATAACATACATCACAAAGTATGCTTATTATTAACCTGTTATAATAATCTCTCATTTAACATAATATACAACCTAACAAATAATTATTCAGTCCCTCATCCAGTATCATTGACTCATTTAAAACTAAATACACAATAAACAAAATATCATACTAATATTGTACAAAACTTAACCCTTTTGACAGTGGACTAATCTGTGTCTCCCTCTTTTGTATCTAAAAAAAGAGAAGTTATAGGGGTGTGAGCTAAAATACGTGTTCAGTGAGTATACATGTCGTATATGAAATAAAAATGATAGTAATACATAGAAGTAAGTAAATACTATGTAAATACACGTATCAAACAACAATATCAATCTAATTCCAAAGTATTCACAAGCCACAACATATCCATACTACCCCACATCGGGTAATCGATCCCATATGGATCCCTGCCTCCCTACCCTCTCGGGAACACCACAGTGCTAGCACTCCACTACACGTCCAATGATCAGACATCGACACTCCTGTCTCAAATAGGACGCCATATTCCACAACACACAATGCACAATACAAAATATTATCCAATCACATAAACGCATAGCACATAATCCTGGAAAAATACTATTAAATTATATCATTTAACATCATCTTATAATAGCATTTTCAAAACATATAAAGAAATACATCCACCTCAAATATTTCAATCTACGGCCCTTTGGTTCTATCGATGGATCCTTCCGGTGTTTTCGTAGTCGTCTCTATACCAACTGTCCTACCTGTTCCACCTAACACACCAATAGTAACATGTTTATCACATTGAATAATTAATTATGCACTAATGCATTCAAGAAAATTCAACCCAAAGTGCCCCACTAACCCCGGTTACCACACTGTTCACTCACATACTGACACATTAGATTTAGGGATCATATTTCTTACTCAAATCTTCAAAATCACTCACATTAATCACAATTAAGATTTAATAGGTCAAACATATTGACCGGGGCCCATTTCCACACATTTCGACCAAAAATCCCAAAAACTATACTTCCGACATTTCGTACATTTTATACTAGATATTATATTCATTTGCATTTGAAATTTATATTATCACATCAAGCATCAATTAAAAATGCTGCATGCAAAATTTCAAGTCATTTGAATTAAAATTCACACATGTAATAATAATATTTAGAAACCAGGATTTCGGCATTACTGACATCCATTTCTAATTTCTATCATACTTTTCTTGTAAAACCACTACATTTAAATTCATATACACATTTAATCAATGTAAAACAACCCCTAATTGAGCATTTAAATCGCCCACTTCATTCTTAAAATTTTCGTTTCCAACTTAATCCATTAAATGTTTCTCGAATATCTCAAATGATCATTTCTACACTTTTTGTACATTCGGTTGAGTACCTATTGAATACCCCTTTTTAACAGTCCCTAATTTTGTGTAACACCCTTAATAAAAATCTATTTTGAACTTAAAATAAAACAGTCCATTATTTTAACACAAAATAACCCACTAATTATGTTTAATACACTTAATTTAAAGTCACCAAAATATGCTTTGAAATTACACTAAAATAATTCCACACATATTCACAAAATACTTAAAATTAATCACACACACATACACCCTTACCTTCTTCTTGTTTCTTTGTTACTTTTGGTTTAGCATGGAGTCCCCTAAATTTTTTTTTTTTTTTTTTTCCTTTCTTCTTCCTTTCCTTTACTCTCCCTCACTCACTGTTTGAACACGCCCATAACACACACACACTGGTTTGTCTTTTAAACCACACTCATTTTACTACATATTAAAGTACACACACACTGTTCTATGAATTACATACACACACTTTACTATACCTGAAGACAGACATACACACACACACATGCACTTGACTTTTCCAAAATGACCCACCACCTTAGCCTTGACATATGGGTAAATATATTTAATAATTCTATTTGCCTCCCCCCAAATTCTTAAGTGATTTTAAAATTAATCCAATACTATTTCCTTACACAAAAGTCTATCTAATAAATATTTTCACATGATTGTAATTAGTCCACATAATTATGCTAATATGTATACAATGCATGATCGGATCTCACAACTCACCACCACTACAATTAGTGCTTAAATTTCTTTCTATTTCTTCTATCTTTATAATTTAATTTTAGGTGTGAATACAAATATGTTTATTGTTGACTTTCTTTTTATTATTTCGTGTCTTCAGGCATGGGAAATAACTAGTATATATATATTTTTCAATATGTTATAAATTTAATTAAAATAATTTATATATGATAAGAACTAAAATGAGGAGAGACATCTCTGATGTGAATGAGTCTACGATATTAATTTTTTTTTGGATATTGTATTAAAATTTATTAATACTGAGAATCACGTTACACCTTAAAAAATTAACAACTAAAATTATTTTTGGTCAATCATGAAATTAATTTACTTAAAAAAAATTAAAAATAAAAAATATTTTTGGAGCAATGTTATACAATTATTAGATTAATTATGAGTTTCATTACTAGATAAAACCCACTTTTGATTCAATGGCTACACTAAATTAAGTCATTAAATTTGGTCTCAATAGTCAATAGTATTTTTCTATTTTGTATGATCAATCACAACATTTTAGGATCAATTATAAATTTTTAAGTGATAATTTAAATTGTCAAAAAAATTATAACAGGAGAAGTCTATGGTACCGAATTTTTTTTTCGTAATGCCCCGTCTAATTTTTACCCCTTTTATGGATGATTTTATAACAAAAAAAATTATAATTTTTGTGGGTGGTTTGTAACTTTTGTTAGCATCGATTGTAAGTTATCAAAAAAAGCAATAAAAATACTCATAAAAATTATAAATGATAATATGATACATTGATACCGAAGTTTTTTTTTTTTTTTTTTTTATGGGTATGTAGACAACTCCCATTTTTAAAAATAGGGCTAATAATCGAGCCAAACTATTTAAATTTAGCTCGGATAAGACTCAATTCGAGCTCAGCTCGTGTTTTACTGTACCCATTTTTAAGACTCGACTCATTTATATAGAAAATAATTGAACTATTCGGATTTGACTTAAGTTTGACTTTTTATGGATTCAATTTATTTTCTAAATAAATCGAACTTAAATAATTTTTTAGATTCATTTAAAATAATAAGCTTGACAAATTCGACAGACTCGACTTAATTTCACAAAACTCAATTATCAGCCTATTTAAAAATAAGGAGAATTACACCCAAATCCCTTGAAGTTTGTATGTGCATAATACTTATATCCCTGCCGTTTAGTATATCTGTCAGTATATTACATTTAGACTCTGAAATTTGTTAAGACCTCTAAAGTTTAAAATGTTATACTTAGATTATAAAAACTTCAATCAAAGATAGAATATTAAATATTTTAAATTTTACAATTAAAATTCATGTTTTATTGTATCATTTATTGAAATAAAATTAAAAAATAAAAATCTATTTTTTTCTTAAAAAATCGTAAATAATATACAATTATACTATCTATTGAATTAAAACTAAAAAAATTAAATAAGAGGTATAAGTCATTCATAATAGAAAATGAATTTTACAATCAAAATTTATGTTCTATTATATTATTTATTGAAATAAAATCAAAAATACAAATTTAATTTTTTGATAAAAAATCATAATTAATATACAATTATACTATCTTTGGAATAAAATTAAAAAAATCAAATAAAGGGTCAAACTGTAATAGACACAATATCTTTTATCTTTAATTGAAGTAATTTGGTAGTTTAATTTGGTCGTTTAAATGATCAATTAAATTTCAATAGATAATATAATTGTATAGAAATTATAATTTTTTTAAGAAAAAATTAGATTTTTATTTTAATTTTATTTCAATAAATTTCATAATAGAATATAAATTTTAGTTATAAAATTTAAAATATTGATATTCTATATTTGATTAGAGTATTTTTGGTGTAATTATAATATTTTAAATTTAAAGAGTTTAAATATTACACATTTACAAATTTTATAGGGTTTGAGTATAATTTAATAACGAATATATTATCGTACATTAATCGATGAGTCTAAATGTTAGATGCGTATAAATTTTAAAAAATTTATATATATTAATTAAATATTACAAATACGAGTGGATCCGAATATAATTCCCCATTAAAAATACCACACAACACCTCAAACTTGACAATAGCGGCTGTGCCCAAATAAAACCTTAACGAACACATGCTTCAAGACTGTTTGTACAGCTCAGGTCCGCTGAAATGACAGAAATACCCCTGTGGAGTGGGAACATGTCTTTTCCATGCACCCTCATTTCCTCTCTCTTATCTATACAGCGAATCAGCATCTTTCTCTCTCTTCACACTTCCTCTCGCTTTCCCCTCTCTTCTCTCTCTCGATCTATATCTGTATCTATATACAGCATTCAAAACTGTAAGCGAGACTCACGTTCTCACAGTTGGAGCTCAAAGATTCACAGCACAGTTCGTTCCGATCCTGAACTAAACCCTAAAATTCAGAGAGAAAAATCGATAGAATTATCAGAAAAAATCTGAAGAAACAAACGCTAGAAA
>CAUOFW020004840.1:0-29598 GCA_963454935.2 Ilex paraguariensis | reverse complement strand
GGATTTGGAGTTGTGTTTTCGGAGGGTGTACATCTCTTCATTATTTAATGTGTTTTGTGGTGGTGGTGATTTCTGTGTTTTTGAACAGTTCGGGGAGGGAGAGAGGAGGAGAGGATGGTGAAGAAGACGGGAGGTTTGGAGGTGGTAATGGAGAGGTGGATGAAGTTAGGTGAGGGCAGTCTCAGAGGTGGAGGAGAGAGAGTTGCTTGGAGTGCTGATGAAGTCGGAATTGGCATTATAACATTTCCAATGGAGAAAATATGGATAGAGTTGCGGGAGCTGGGAGGAGGAGAATACTTGTACAGGCTGTGGAGAGAGAGAGAGAGAGAATTTTGGGGCGAAAGTAACATTCTAGAAAATATTTGGGGTAAAACAAGAATATACTTGGTCTCAGAAACAACTATTCTCGCAAAAACGCGCGTCGTTAGTCACAGTCGCCATGACCTGTCTTCGTCATCATAGAGGGCACAAGACTCGCAGAAACTCTGCAAGGAGTGGGAAGACCGGACGGAGATCTCAGAATGATACGAGCGGTGATAGTGATGAACGATCAAGGCAAGCCTCGTCTCGTCAAATTTTACGACTATCAGGTCACTAGAATTTCTCTAACCCTACCCTCCGTTTGGTTCCCGCGAAAACGAAAGAAACTAAACCTAAAAATCTTGTTTTAACTTTTCGATTTCTTTTGTTTTTGTTGTTGATTCGGTTGTGATATGAATTGTAAGGTTAGCCTGTGGAGAAGCAGCAGGAGCTCATTCGTACCATATATGGAGGTCACCTTGAGACTTTTTCTCTCAGCTCATCTCTTGCACTGCAATTTTGTACTTCTTTACATGTTTTGTGGTATATAATGAGGGTGTTTCATTGGTCAACTTGTGGTTATACTTGCTTATAAATGTATATTACTTTCAGTTGCATAGCTCAATTTTTTTTGCCATGAATCTAGGGCTTGCATTGTGTCTCAATTAAGCACAAATTATGTTATCTAACTTTCTCATCTTATCATTCTGTCGGTTTTTATTCCGATGTTGATTTTGTTAATTGAGATTAGGGGAGTCATGTATTCTGCATTCTTCTTAATTGGAGTTTAAGTCTGATCTTGGAGTGTTGAGAGTATTTTTCACTTGTTTTTTTATTTGATTCAGGGAAAAAAAATTGTTATACAGGTAATTCATTGTTTTTTGTGGTCGAATGAATTTTTGTTACTTCCTTTTACTACAGTTCTATGCAGTAGAGCTGAGAATCTGAGCAACTTCATTCAGGCTGATTCGATTTTTGGACCAGTATGTTTGTTCTTCTCATTCGACCTTCCTCTTGAAATTCTTTCTTGTTCAGATATGAATTACGAAGCTCATAAATGGCAATGTTTAGTAAATGTGAGCTGTTTGAATAGCAACAGGAATTGTTTATAAAAAAATATATCATTTTTTACTACTGTGCGGCTATTGTTAAAGTCTGAATTTGTAATATATTTCCTTTCACTAAACACTACATCTTCGGTTAATCAATGCTCAAATTCTCTTTCTGGAAATTCAGAATGAGAATAGCTTTACCTATTCTTTGTATCTGTCTTAGAAAACCTGCTGTTGATCCTCCATTGACTTCTTTATGGCTGAGAATTGAGAAAGAGAAACTCACACTTTGACCCGTGATCACAGCTTCTATACACCCTTTTGTTACTTTGAAACATTTTTGTTGCTCTGTCAATTTTATATAATTGGAAAACACGGTAACATCTGATTTACAATACAACAAATGCTGTTTTCTTCTCTCATGTGCTCTATATTTATGTAAGTTATTGGCCAATAAGAGCGATAGCCGTGACATGTTATGCAAGAAACAATGGTCTGTTCTTCTTTTTACACTGAATTGAAAATTGATTTAGTTTGACCGCCCAATTTGAAAATTCTCTTCTTGGGAAGAACTACATTCCAATCAGGGCCTCCAAATTAGCTTCGTCTCTGATACTAAATTCGAATGATTTATGAGTCGACCTATAAATTGCTGACCTCTTTGGTATTGGTGGTGATTGTGTTTCACAATTTATTCTTAACATTCCTCGGTTTGAAGTGCTAGAGAACTTCACATTGGTATGGTCTTCACACTTGCAGGATGCTCGACTTGTATACAAGACATATGCCACACTGTATTTTGTCTTCATATTTGACAGCTCTGAAAATGAGCTTGCAATGCTAGATCTTGTGCAAGGTACATCAAAGCCTCATCTTCTAGTTAATCATTCAGTTGCTTAACCTGATGTAGCCTTTAATGTTAAATGCGTGGTTATAGCTATCAGTTCATTGACCCATTGCCATTAAAACAGCTGAAACAATAAAAATAAATATGGCTCAATCAGTGGTTTCTTTATGTTTCAAAATTTCTGCTTGTAGTCTAATATGTATATCCATAATATTCTAAGGTACTTAGTTTCTCAGATTGAATCAGACAAATGCTTCTGAATTTCAGTTTTCGTGGAGATATTGGACAAGTGCTTCAGTAATGTGTGTGAGCTTGACATAGTGTTCAACTTCAACAAGGTCAATATCTCTTTCTCTTTCTTCTGAAGTTAAATTAGTAGGGGCATGCATTAACAAACTTGTAATGGAGGGGGATTTAATGTGGAATCATTAGGAGTTCCTTCAGACTGAAATCCCATGGTAATATTCCATTAGATAATCCCAGTTTTTTTATGTTGTGACAGAAGTAGATAGAAGGGCCAATTAACCAAAGATGATTAACTGATTTGTAATTTTACAAAGCTTACTATGAGTTTGCTAGATCAAAGTTAGTTTAAGGTAGCTGTCAATGATGAATATCACACGTTAACTTCTTCACTGTGGAAAGAATAAGGTTGAACACCTTTAATCTTGTCTCTATTGAGCTTAGTTGGGCACCAAACTCTATTCTAGGTCCAAGCAAGGTATAGTGATTTCACTACGCACTCCTGTGGTACATCCACATACTGCACCAGTTGCAATGGTGGTGTTTTTAAGCTTTACACCAACTCTGATGAGTTGATAGTTTTTTTTTGTCCCAGTGTTAGCCGAGTGCTTTTAGTCCAATTAACAGGTCTTTACTAGGAATTCTGGTTTGATGACTTCCATACATGCAGTGTAGGCATATGTGCTTGTCAGATCGACGGGTTTTTCCCAAACATTACAGGAACTTCTCTCTAGTTCGATTACTTCTATGCATATACACATGCATGTTTTCTCAAAAAGTCGAGGACCTTTCTGTCTAGTTCGACAATTTCAATTCATATGGGTAAGCCTTTGATTCGTCTGGTAATTGATTTTGCAGGTGCATACTATATTAGATGAGATCATTTTGGGAGGTCAAGTTCTTGAGACAAGTTCTTCAGAAGTTGTGAAAGCAGTTGAAGAAATCTCAAAGTGCCCATCTCTCTCTCTCCCCCCACCCAAAACGAAGGGGTTTTTCGATTGATGCCAACTACTTCCTTTGTGCAGGTTGGACAGGGCCTCAAATGGAAGCATGCTTGTGCCAAAATCTATTTCTGGCTGGACGAGTCGATAGCACATTATTTCCCTAGTAAGATCTTGGAATTGTAATATTTTGTTAGTCAACTTACAAGGATTCACCTCCTTTACTCAGAATTGGTTTGAAATGATATGGACTTCTGAATTACCAGAACTCTCCAGTTACTGGAATGCACCTAAGATTAGGGTATATCCCCACACAAGTGATGTTCTTGATTTCTAGAGCTTTGTAAGGCACAAATGTTGCTTCTGAACCAGAGATCATCTTATTCCTGCATGCACAAAGGGCCACCAATTGGTTTTGCCACCGCAAGAAGCATACTGGAATAATGTAAATGACATCTTCCTGAAAATCATTTCAGCCCCTACGAACTTACTCTACATACTACATACATGACAGAGCGTAATAACTCTTGCATATTTCTCTATACCTGTACATATATGCATATAAACACTTATGTCTTGCTTTAGTTGCTGCAACAAATGAAAGATGTGTAAAGGAAACTTGTTTATTTACTGAATATTCTACATTCACTTCATGTTTGTTAACACATCTATTTATGGCCTTGAATCTGTAGACTTATTCTGTATGCTTTTTTGTGGCTAGTATGCTCCATTAAAAAATTCCTATTATTGTCAAATGCAATGAGTAGTTGGAACTGTGCAAGCGGCAAACCCATTGCCACTTATGGTAGCTGACCATAAAGACAGCGACTGAGCCAAAAATAATGCTTGGTGCATACGTCTGGTTGCCTGACTGTTCATTTTGTTGCTGTAGGGTTGTGAAGGATGGTAGTAAAAGTCAATGGAAGGTGCGTCAAAGCTGAAAAAAAAAATGAGCAACAATGGTTTGGATGCAGTTGTAGAACATTCTGTTGCAGCTCATAATTAGTATCTGGTAGGTCTTGAAATTCGGTTTGTCCTGCAGTCACATGAAGTTTCAGAAAACCAGGATGCTGGTAATTTCACATATCGTTGGAGAAAAAATTGCTATTTGTTTTTTGGAGAGTGTAAAGAAGTTCATAAAAGCTCTTTGTATTTCTGATTCTCTCAATTTAGACAAAGACTGGTAATCAGATGAGGGCAATCAGTTCCCCATGAGTTGACAGTAATACAGTTTGAATTTTCTTCTAAGCAACAACGATAACATACGGTCTTGTTTTCTCTCTATTGGGTCTGTTTGCTTAAATTTGTATTTTTTAGAAGCTTTGGAGTAAAATAAGGCATGTCTGTTTGGACATTAACTTTTTTTACCAACTTATGCAGTAATTTGTTAGACCCGAAAAGATATATTTAGATTGATTCAAGAAGTTAATTTTATGAATTTTTCTATTGATTTTTTAGATTTTAACTCTGATTTTTTTGCGAAATATTTCAAACCACAACTTATCACCTACAAAAAACAGTTTCAAGTAGGCCCGTTGTGTAAATTTCTTGGTTCTTCCACTTTTTTGGTGCCCGGAGCACTCTGGGAAAGTTTTCAATTGCCTCTGCCACCTTCATTCTGGAGGTCTTTTGGGTAATGTTGATTCTAAACCTTTCAAAGTATGCTTGCTTATAGGTCTTCAATGCTACTAGGTCTCTTGCTAAGCAGTTTAGAGAGAAGGAGATGAGAGTGAGCCTTAGTCCTAACTCTATCCGAAACTTGCAAAACTGTGAAACAATTCAGAACAGAAAAAATCACTTATTTTTTTTCCCTCCCAATTTGGAAGAGGTTTGGACCACTACAATATACATTCCACAACAGGACCAGCAATAAAGATCAATTACAGAAAAATTGCAGCTTGTTTTTTTTTTTTTTAATTTAAACAAGCCATCAAACAAATAAGAAACAAGAACCACCACTGGCAATTCTCTTCTGTCTCTGTTTCCATGAAGTCCTAAAATCAAAAACCCATAAACAATTGGGCATCGCCGACAAGAATCTCCTCCACATTTCAGTATCCATTCCTCTTCAGTGGGCCTGTCGAACACACCAAGAACGAACAAAAAATGGCTCTGCCACCCCAGAACTCCAAAATGGAGGAGAATATACAGGGGCACCAACAAGCAAGGCACTCAAATAGGAAGCCTGCTGTGTTATTAACAAAAATCAAGAATAATCAACCTCTTTTCTAGTCCTCATTTGCCCTCTTCATCATGCTCATCCAGCGGTTCGGGGAAAATCTCCTTGGACTGCCATCGAGTCGAGGATGAATGGCCACCGCCTTCACCATTTTGACCACTTTCTTGAGAACCCGTGGTTCCTGACCGTATAAAGCTAATCCCACCTTCCGCTTTGTTAGTCGGGGCTTCAGAAACGGCCGCTACATCTGATGAGCTTTGACGCCAGCTACCAAACAGAGCAGCATTCCAAGACCCTCTAGAGGAAGTAGTTCTCAGCCTTGCAGAACTAGTGTGTTCTTCCCTTACTACTTTCAATGGATTTTCTAAAGCTTTAAGGATAAATCTCATAAGGGGCCGCCTTGAAGGCTTGGGATTGAGGCAAGACCTGGCAACAACAGCGATGGCCCAAACTTCCTCTAATAAATCTTCATATATGACTAGAGATGGGTCAACAATATTTGTCACGAGTTCCTTGTCATATATACTAATGTAGGGTAGCGTCGCTTCCAACCAATCCTTCATGGTGGCATCACTGGATGCACTTATACCCAGCTTGCCTGTTACCAGCTCGAGCAACACCTTCCCAAAGCAGTAAACATCATAGGCACATGCCGCAGTAGGTGTACCTGTCCATTTCCAAATGAGAAAGAAAATTTAGAAACAACAAGAACATTGAAGTAAGTTCTAAATTTAGGGGTCTAAGTGATTTAAATACTTTCAACCTTCAAACTTCATGGTCAGCCGCGGCTGGATCTCAATTGGTCAGAATTAACAAATGAGTTTATAACCGTTTTTTGTGTCAACCAATAACGGAAAACCAAATAAAAAATGGGGGAGAGCTCATCAATTCACAAAAGTAGCAAAAGCACTGAGGTCCAAAGTCCAAAACAAAAACAGGACAAGCAATTTGAGTATAACAACATACAAAGGTGAATTTACCCCCCAAAACAATTACAGCTACAACTTGCCATAATTCCAATGGGAAATCTCTTAACCATCTGCTCTTTCCCCTAAATATGTTCAATGAAAGAATTACACTTAGCACATTGCCCCTCCCCCTCTACTAACCCAAATGGTTTCATTTTGTCTCACCAGTTAACATCCATTATGTTTTGAATGGGAAATTACCATAATGGATGTCGGTTGTTGGAGCAAAGTGAAAATCATTTGATTAGTTAAGTGGGCAATGTGAGAACATTGACAGTAAGGGGAAAACTTGTATTGGTTTTTGGAGTCTCTCATGCAATACAGAAGTTTTTTTGCCCTCCAACAGTGGCAAGCGGCTCTATGTACCAAACTTACTTTGTCCTTCCAGTAATTTAATCAATGACAATATATTAAGATGGAAAAAGCAACAGGTCGATCTGTTGAAGAATATAAGGCAGTTCACCATAAATAGGCTTTCAAGTAAGAACCATAAAAAAGGTCAAAACAGACAATCTATAAGCATGAGCTTATATAAAACAGGGTGCACCATAAGGTCCCATGCCAACAAGACACAGTATCTGTATTACAGAAACAAGTAACCTCATAGATCCTGATTCTCTATAGCTATAGGGGTAGCACTGACAACGAAGGCTTCCCAGTGATATTGGTTGCTTAATTACATGCTATCTTGTTTTTAAGTGCTAGTATGTGCAGAGTAAAAGGCTACATGAGGTCCAATAAGTCACCTATTATTGGCAGACAAGAAAAAACCAATGGCAAATTAAAATAACCAAATTGCACTTACCAGAAGACCCTTGTTCAGATGTCCTGCACATAAGGAAGAGAAGATTTTTGTTACAACCTCAATTCAAGCAACATAAACATGTGAAAAATCAGTAACTTTATTTAAAGTTAAAATAGATATCTTCACTCCGTTATTTTAATGTTGATAAAGTTTTGATGACTAAATACTTAATAGAGCAAAAGTACGCACAGAACAAATAGACACCTATAAGTTGCAGGATAATACTTCCAATTTGAGAACATCATAATGACATCTGCCCTAGCTTCAATTCAATTCCATATAAAGAAAAGTCATTCCAATAAATGAAGTTGTTGATGCCCGAAAATGAAGTTGTCAATTCTAACAAATAATAAATTAATAAATGCTCAATCCATATTGGCGAGCAACAATCTGCACCAAGTCACCTTTATCGTACATTTGTCAGACAAGGTAAATAACAAATGACTCCAAAATCCAAATCTAGTATGCTGCCATTTAATGTAGTTTTCACCGTGACAAGAACGTTTGAAGGATGATTCCAAACTAACACTCATTCGCACTTGCACATTAAATGCATCTTTCAAAAATGTTGAACTGCCCTTTATTTGAAACAATCAGATCCTAAATTATAAGTAACATATCTTCAAGTTCGCAGTTTCTGTGCTACATAATACTTGCACATTCTCTATCTGCTCTCTCAATACTTTCCATCATCCTCCATATTTGAAGGCATTTTTGCCAGCTCTTACAGTCTCAGTTTGCAGCTGTAAGTTTCTGATTGAGCAATATTTTTAAGTATGGCTCTTTTGAAAGCAAGAATAACACGGAATAATAAACCATGTCACAATTTTAGAGTTTTTATTTTAAACAGACAACCAAAAGGAACCCCTTCTAGGACTTTGAAAGCATGGTCAAAGTCTGAAAAATCTATAAGAAACGTGTTTTCCACAGTTTATGAATCTCAGCAAAACTGAGGAATACTTACTGTGGTAACCGCAGCAACCTGGTAATTCTGTTTTGATGAGTGTCCCCTTCTTGTGCACAGACCTCACTTAGGCTCCCTAACCGCACTTCAAATTTATCATCAAGAAGTATGCTGCTGGCTTGAACATCTCTTCAGTAACCAAAAAAATGCACTCTTAGTACTTGGAAAACTAGGCATCAATATTTCTAAAGCAAGCTAGAGAAGAGTTAGAGCCCAGAGAAGACATCAATAAAATTCCAATATTGTAGATACATTGGCTGGCTCAAATTGTTTGATTATAGAAATAAACTGTTCTTAACTCTCCCTCTCTGGCTAGAGGAAGGGTTTACAATTAAATCAAAGTTTGATACATGCACCACCTACCTTATACCTCTTAAATGACCCTTAAGGGGGGTGGAGGAAGAAGAATATACATTGAGTGGATCTAAACAAGCCTTTCTGGTGTTGTGCCAAATTACGAAGCAGGCAACAAGGTCTACTCATATACCCAACTACATAACCCAACCCTCTAACTTCCTCAAGTTCAAAATGCCTAATTGATGAAAAAACTCACTACATTTCCTAAACATAAGTACAATCGACCTAACGTCAATTAAAATACATCAATAAGGAAGAAACAACAGAAAAAATTACGAAGATAAAAAGTCATCAATTTATTCCCATGTTTTTCTGACCTCATGAATTTCTCTGCATCTCTATATATTTTCCTAAGACCACTTTTCATTACTTTTTAGTAACTCCAAATTTCACAATCATCTCCACAGAAATTGAAACCGCAACCAAGAAACTTTTGTTTTCTTTAGAAAGTCCCATAGCTGTGAGGCTTAACAGACAAAGAAAATGGTGAATACTTTTCCACTAGTTGGGTAGAAGGTGACGACACGGCTACACGAGTGGTTAAAAACTGTCAACAAAAAGTGGAAACTCTCTTTGGATTCCTGAACTGAAGATTCAGGTAAAAATTGATTCCTTTAGGCGAGCAGTTCAAGATAATATAACAGAGTAACCTCAGTAAAACCCATATCAAAGAATTAGAAATAGTTGGCTAGAATATGAATTCCGCCGAAAAATATGTTTCAGAATTAATAAAACATAATAGAACAAAATAAGAGGAGAGAACACTTTAAGGAAAGATGCTTCCAAGGTAATTGGAGCATTTCATAAATCTAGCAGGTGGAAAGAATGCTTAAATAAATTTGGGAACCACATAAAATCTTTCCTTCCATGTGTAGTGACAAAACCTAAACTTTAATTCCTTGAACACTTGTCATTTTATACTTCTTTCGCATACCAAAATTTGTATATCTTAACACCCAAAGTTTTCAGTTACGTGTGAGTTTCCAAGAAGTGTTGGTAGCATGTCCAACAAATCTGAAATGTTGTCAGACGTCAAGGATAGGGCTTCTTTGAGTCCCTGTGCTTCTCAGCTCATCCCAAGTTAACAGCCAGAATTTGTAGACTAACACTGCATAACAGCGACCAGTTAGCAATATTTACACTTCTATTCTATGTTAGGCAGTGTCCCCTTATTGCTTGACATTTGTCGCCCATGTGTGCAAATTGCAATGTCAAAAGCTCTTTCCTGATAGACTATGTGTGTGTCCAACACGTCAACACGTGTTGGGTAAGGGTTGTGAAAAGCATTGTACGCTGCTCAGGAATAGTTGGTGCTGCTTAGCCCATTACGAATAAGAGAAGGATGTTTATAAGATGAATTTATAGAAAGAATTTGAATTTACAAAGTAGGAAGTTCAATGAATTCATCGACTAGCAAATCTCTCTGCAACAATCAGCTCATTAGAGTACGTGACGAGTAATAAGAAAGCAGTGGGGATAAGAACAAAATGGCAGCAACAAGAAGAAAGAGAAGTGCAATACAAGCAATTCCTGGAAAGGCTGGAGTACCTGTGAACAAGGGGTGGAGTACATTCATGATGTAGATAAGACAGACCCTCTGCAGCTCCTATTGCAATTTTTAGTCTCGTTATCCAATCCAATGACTGTAAAGGATCGTCGGCCAAATTATTTTTCTTAAACAAAGAACTTGACAAGTCTCCATTGGGCATATATTTGTAAATCAGAAACTTCTCGTTCTCAATCTCCAAACAATGTCCCACGAGAGATACCAATCTAGGAATAGAAACCTTGCTGAAAAAGTCCAACTCTAACATGTGTGCTTCCTTTTTCACAGAATGCAAACTAATTCTTTTAATGACTACAGGAATCCCACCTTCAAGGATACCCCGGAAGAGATCACCAGAATGACCATGTTTAATGAAGTTTGTATCACTGAAGTCGCCCGTGGCTTGGAGAATCTGCTGATATGTAAATGCTTCCCCCAGACTTGAAAAGTTCAAAGAAACTCCAGGAAGAGGTGGACTTCCACCAGTTGGAACGGCTCCCACACCGATACCTCTTTGGGTGGCTGCTCTCCTCTTACGGCTGCAGATAATCACCACTACCAGCACAACTACCACCAGGGCAATGAATCCGAGACCCCCCAGAACTCCTGCCAATATGATTAAGGTTCGGCGGTTCTTCTTGTTGGATTTGGGAGGGGAAGGTGGAGGTTGGGTGGCATTTGGCTGTCCAAAATTATCAAATGTCAGGCCCTTTGCAGCATAGAATGATGCACATTCCGCCGCAGTCCTCTGACTTGACACACTTTGGAGGCAATTTTCAGTCAGGGACGCATTACTACGAGCATAATCCGGAACCTTACCTTGGAAATAATTCCCAGACAGATCGATAAAACTGAACCTACTGATTATGGATGTAAGATCTCCATAAAACATATTCTGGGAGAGGTTAAAGACTGCAGTGGTGGTATTAGCATTCGAACTAAGATTAGGCAGTGTACCGGTGAGATTATTGGCAGAGGCATCAAGAAATCGCAATTCAGGCATTGACCACAATATATCAGGAAGATCACCAGTGAAACCATTGTGACTCAGAACTACAAACTGCAACTGAGACAAAGGAAGAAACAAATTACCTGGCAATGCGCCTGCGAGTAAATTGTTCCCAATTATCATTTTCTGCAAATTCCTTAACCCTCTCAAATCGGACGGCACTGACCCAGACAAAAAATTGGAGCTAAGATCAATGTCAACCAAATTAGAAAGGTCGCCGAGTTGTGGTGGCATCGAAGAAGACAAGTTATTCACAGAAAGATTCAAGAACTGAAGCTTTGACAATGTCCCAATCGTCGGAGGAATAGTCCCGGACAAGAAATTCGAAGACATGTCAAGTAAAGTAAGATTTCCAAGAAAGGCGAAGGAGGAAGGAATGGATCCAGCAAGCGAGTTTTGAGAGAGATCAAGAACTGAAAGGCGAGACAACTGACCCAAACTAAAGGGAATTATCCCAGTAAGACTATTATCGGACAAATACAAAGCAGTAAGATTAGTTAAATTTCCAAGACTAGAAGGTATTTCACTGATAATTGCACAATTGCGAAGATCAAGCAGTTGGAGTGAAACAAGCCTAATTCCAAACCATTCAGGAATTGAACCGGGAAGAGCAAATCTAGAAGCATTAAAGAACTGTAAAAAAGTGAAATTTGAAAGAGCATCGACTGAGAATTGAGGATTTTGACTACCAATTCGTGTACGTTGAAACCCAGAAATGTTGATCCCAATGACTCTACCGTTCTGGCATTGTATACCAGTCCAGTTGAAGCAAGGGTCAGCCTTTATAGGCCACTCTTTTGCTCTCAAACCTAATGATGATCTCAGTTGAAGCAAAGCCAATCTCTCCACCCGCGAACTCAATGGCACATTCAATTGTTCAAGACTAGAGTTAAACAGTAGAAAGAACAAAGCCCACAAAAACACTACCCTTCTACGCTGATCCACCATGACTACCTCCCTTGAATCTTCATGTTCTTGATGCACATAACATATTTGTGTTAATGCTAATGCCTGTGTACGCAATCATGCAGTGAAATTGGGGATTCTTGGGATACACGTACAAACATTTTCTCTCTCCAATACTATTGTTCTTACCTGACTCACAACAAACTTTGATCCTATTCCCGCAACCTATTGTACTATTCTTTACTTCTTGATTCTTCACAACCAATCTCTCTCTCTCTACCCACCCTCTCTCTCTGTGCACTACTTGTGCTTTCAGTTTCTTCTGTTGACGGAGGAGAGTTTGAAGAACTCAACTAAAAAGTTGGACAAAACTACAGTTTGTGAGAGAGAGAGAATAGTGAATAATAGTAGTAGAGAGAGAAAGTGGGCTGGCTAGTCAAGAATATAGCTATCCATCACTGTCACCAACAAAGCTACTGCGGCGAGAAAGCGAGATTCAAAGGGGCTTTTTGTTTACCCACGTATACATACATAAAGACTAAATATTTATATATATAATAATGTTACATGTATTTAAAAATTAGATTTGATAATTTTAATTATTAATTTTATTATAGGTCCTAATATTTATTAAGACTCATTATTTATTTAATGATTGAGATTATTAAATTTAATTTTTAAATTTATCTAATATATAACGCTGACATTTCTAACGAATCAAGGGGTTTTGGTCTCATGCTCCGAGAGAGTCTGATCTTTGACACTATTCTCGCCGGAAATGGAAAAGCGCTTTTAATGGAAGGCTGGACCCAGACGAGCCGGGGTTGAGCCTGACCAGGACCTATGGGAGAGAGGACCCGTGGCTAGGCCTGGTTGGGTTGGGCCTGACACTGGACTGGAGAGAGAGAGAGAGAAAGATGGAGAGGCATGTCCGGTGGAGGGTTTGACCGCCGTTGTTTCCGCCCAATCCAGCTAAGCTCTAAACCACCACTACACTGGTTTAGTTGTTTATTACTACTTTCTCTCTCTAGAATCTCTCTCTAAGATTCTGAATGTTTATTTATAGATTTGATGATTCAAAACAGCGTTTTTCTTGATCGGTGTGTTTTAGGTATTTGAGGACGAGTAATGACGTGTATCCAAATTTATTAAGGAAAATTATTGGATCAGTAGATCTTATTTAAAAAAGTTGAGGAGATTTATTGATCTAATGATTTTTCTTGATTTAAGATACAAATTTAAGAAACATAACACTACTTTGATGAAAGACTATTGCATCATATAAAAGTTAAATTATAGTCTTTTTAGGTATATATCACCGGTGAAAAAAATATTTTATAATTTTATTAATAATTAATCATTATGAATTATTTCAACTAATTTTAATTTAAATTTTTAAAAAGTATAATTTAATTTTAAAAATATATAAAATACTATTTTTTATATTTTTATATTTTTTGTGATAATGAAAGACTATCAATGGTGTAAAAAAGAAAATTTCTACATAACCCCCCCCCCCCCATTATTATTCTAGCTGCAAAGGTAGTCAAAATTATATTATATTTTTTTATTTGGTTTAACGGTAAGATTTTTTGGACTAATTTACGTATATCTTTCTTAATTTTCTTTTTGATCCAGTCAAAAATATGGTATTCACGCCGAAATTAGGGTATTTATGAAAGATAAATTTCTCGTCGTCTAGTGTCAAGAGATTGTCAAGATTCTAATTCAGAACATCTAAATTTACATTTACAGTTCGTCTCTATTATCATTTAATCTCCCACGAACATTTGATATGTCACATTCACACCTTCAAAGTTTGCATAATTGATTACATGTTTGTGTTGTATTTTTTGAATAAATTAAAAAAATGGGTGAGTTGCGCCAGACATGGGAGAATAGTGCATTGTGATGGTAGTGGAAATTAATAATATGGTTTGGGAGTGTTACTAGGGGTGATGATTATTATTTTTCTATAACTAATCTTAGTCTAATGAGAGGTTGATAATTTTCTAATGTACTTTAAACATTAGGTTTAACTAAATAAATGTTTGGTGCTAGTGGATAAAAAGGATGACACCTTCATTGCTTACTTACTCCCATTTTGCTTTATTAATAAGTGTTAATATACTCGTGCACGGTAATAAAAACATTGTGAAAACCTACACATTGGTGTAATTATCAAATAATGGTTAGTCACCACCGACGTGGTGATGTAGTAGTCTCATCTTTTTTTACTGGTTATGGGTTTGAATTAACTTGTAGTAATAGTTCTTATGAATTAGATACTGTTAGAAAAACTAAATCTCTAGTTTAGACTAAATGTCCAACTTGACCTCGGTGATTCTGTGGTAACAGATTCGACCGTCTCAGGTTAGTAGTTATGGTTCAAATTGAATATCCTGCAACGGATAAGAACCTCAAGGGAACGTCTTGGGGGTTACTACGCCTAGTTGCACCTAACCACCCTTATTAATGAGCAAAAAAGACAAAATTAATAGTTAGTCGTAAGTTCATATGTTCTGAGATCGAGTCAATATTATAACCGCATAAAAATCAAAATTTAACTAATAAGCGTGGTATATAGATGATTATGTGTATATAGAATTGGCATTGCAATTATGATGCAAAATATGAATGGTTGAGACGATTTCTTGTGACAAAAAACCACAAAAAAAAATATATATATAATAATAATAATTGTGTATGCCACTCAAAGATTCTTACAATGGATGCCTCTGCTGGTTTGATACATGCTCATTTATTTAGAACTGTGGCTGATGACTATATGTGTGTGTAATGTATTTGACATGGACCAACAACCTCCATATGTTATTTTTTTTTCCCCTCTTTCCTAATAAATTTTCACCCACAACCACCCCTTTGATGTACCAGATCAAAAGAAAATCCACCACATTCTGCAAAGTGTACAACTGACTTTGTTTGTACATTTAACACTTACCATTACCTTGTAGTAAATAAAAAACTTTCAAAGAAAAAATAGAATATAACTATCTTGAGTCGTGACGAATAATTTCAATATTTACTTCTAACAAGGATTAACCCTAATTTCTGATTGAGAGTATAAGGGCAACTAATTAGACTTGTTTAGTTGTCAGCTTTCTTTCTTTCTTCTATTGCACACAGTCAGGTCATGAAAGAATTATCCTTTATAAATACCCTAATCCTGACGTGGATAATCTGCCTTTGACTGAACCGGGAAGGAAATTAGTTGAGAAGCGCATCAGCCAACCCAAACATCCCTACAAAAAAAAAAGACATTATGCATCACATGATCATGCAATCCACAGGGTCAACTACAATTAAGAACCATAAAAATGGATTAAAAAATAAAGGCAATTAATTATAATTATGATGATGGACAGCAAATCTCAGGTATGTGATCAGCTTGTTTATTTGCTTAATCTAATATTTAATAAGTCAGATGTCAATATATTGTTGTTTAGTGCACTGTTTTTAGACCATTTAATTATAGCAATATTATGTAACTCTGTACTTCAACGACCATCCCTGACATAAATGACAGATGAATATATCATAATCAATTATCAAAATATGGTACTTTTCAAACAAAAATACTAAAGTACGGTATTTTTAAACTTATTTATCAATCTACGACAATTTTTTGAAAGCAGAATTGTTGAATCACGAATCTTGTGCATTGAGCACTATTTATGTAAAAACAACTCAAATAGGAGACAAATGTGTGTGTGTGTGTATATATATATATATATATATATATATATATATATATATATATATATATATATATATATATATATATATATATATATATATATATATAAAAAAAAATTGGGTGAGAGTGCTTGAGAAGCTTTCTCTCTCCAAATGCTTAATTTTTAGATTTTTGAAATATTTAATTAACCTCATTTCCAGTCAAATTATTCCATTTGGCTTATTTAACTACTCCCTAAATCTTTCTCACTGTCTTTTTAAACTATTTAAAATTTAAATTTTTACTCATCTTTTTACATTTTTTTAACATCTAACAAATAATATTTTAATTCATTAATGGATAATTTTTTAGTAATACGAGGGGTAAAAAAGGGTGAAACAGGGTGATGACGAAGAAGACAAATTTTGTGCATCTCGCGGATCGCCCGCTCGTGTATGTATATGCATACCTTCTGTTACTATTAATGAATACAAGGAAGAGAATGAGTCTTGGGTGTTGTCCTTTTCCAGAAGTATTGTCACTCTCATGCCCTTCCAAAGTAGAAAACAATGAAGTGGGGAGAGGTTTAAAGTCCTTTCACTAACATCTGATCTTTCAAAGGGGTAGAAAAACTTAATTGAAAGAGAAGTGATTAACGTAGGCAATGATCTTATATACCTCAGTGTTATTTAATCCCTCCTAATTTACTCCACAGCACTTTTATTCACTAATCTCATAATCTTATGAGAGAGATATTGTGTTTGAGAGAGAGAGAGAGAGAGAGAGGGAGGGAGAGGATTATTCTTCTTCCTCTCATTACTGAAATACTGGTTGATTAGTTGGTCTCAAAAATTATGTTACGGTGGCGGGGTAGAGGTAGAGGGTTCTACCGCGGAGGAAGTCAAGCGAGGGTGGTTTCGACCTAAATATGCAGTGATTTGATGTCATACTCATTTTATTGACAAAAACGGAAGTGTTTCGGGCATATTTTGGAATCGAATAGAAAAGAATAAAAAATTGGAGAATTTATTCTCAAAAATTGGAAAACATTTGTCAAAATGCAGCGAAATATCTTGAAACACCTCCAAATTATGTCAAAACATTGGTGAAAATATATCGAAACACTCTAAAATATCTTGAAATATTCCAAACACTTCGAAATATAGAAATTTCAATTCAATCACTGTTTCATTTCGATTTTCCTGAAAATGAAAACATTTCGTTTGTTTTGATTGTTTTGAAGCGAAATTGTGATCCTTGACTAAATATGAGAATATCAAAGTTGTTTTATCATTATGAATAGGGACCTTATTGAGACTATTTCCAAATCAATAAAAATTGTATGCCTATAAAATATATGTGCGTGCGCTTGCGCGTGCGCGTGATAGAGCTATCCATGTACAAGGGGTAATTTTCTAGGGATCAAATGGAATTCAATCTCATATATATGACCGCCTCTTCCCTATGTTTCTAGATGTTGTTATTAAATATGTCGAAAGTGCATTCTCTAATTTATTATTTTCATTATTGAAGAATGTCAAATGTCATGTCATATACAACATATAGTTTTAACACGCCAACCATATGACAAGCACGACTTTTCGGCGTTTTAAGGGATAAATGAAAAAAAACATTTGTCACACATATTATTTAATATTTTTAATTGATGTACAAGTTTATAATTATCCATGGATCTCCTTATTATATTTGCCTATGAATACATCAACTAGTGAGATACAATTTTTCCTTACATAAGACCTTCTCTAGTATTTGACTAATTCTTACATATGACTTTGGTACGATACACAATTGATGCCCATAAGATATTCAATACATTTACACAACAAATTCAGCATGGATGGATTCAAATCCACATCTAAATATTCTTTTTTCAAACCTAAAGGTAAATTATTCATCGTATATTATTACGAAACTCATTTATATACGGTGGATATCACACTTAAAGATCATATTAAATGACACATCTTTGAGAAAAATTAAAAATATATATATATATATATACTGGAACAGATATGAATTATGGACAAACTGTCGTCACCAATGCAACCTCTAGGAACAAGCATGGATTTGCAAGCAAACCCTTTTAGATAAATTTTTGAGAGAGTTTTATCGACACATTATTTAAAATAAAAAAAAAATATAGATAAACAAACGCTCTATAATTGTAAGAATCATGTAGTGAATATTGTATTATTGAAGAAATTATTCAAATTTTAAGGAATAGATAGATAGATAGATCATCCCGATTCACTCACTCTAGATCAATTGTTAAGCGAGACTAGGGAAACCTTGTTTTAAGTTTTGAATTCAATTGAATCAATTAAACAAATTATTGCTCAATTGCACCTCAGTGGGTGAATTATTGTCAATGAAAAGTTGTTTATTGTTCTATAGTTGGTTAATTATTGAATAGTATTCTGGACAACTCACAAACAACATTTTCATTAGGTCAAATATCATATATGAAATGTATAAGATGGATATTTTCCGATGCTTAACTGTTTTTCGCTATACAAGTTGAAAATAAACCCAAAATTAGTCATGTAGAATTATTCAAAAACATTAACAAAAATGATACACAAAGAAATATTATTGTACACATTGTACGAGTTTCAGAGTTTATAATCTATAATATAAAATATGGTAGATTTTAATAAATTTATCAGACGATTTTAAATAGACTCATCTAACAGCCACCAACATTCCTCTCAAAACTTTTCATTTTGCATCGTGCCTTCAGGTACGGATTAACCCTAATAAGACGATAAGTGGTAAATAATCTCACCATGTTATGGGAAAACAACGAAAAGTTGAAATTGAAAATTTGAGGAAGGATCAATGACTGAACTTTAAAATAAAATAAAAAATAGACGTTACATTGGGATTCAATTGCGTGTATGAGAAAATTGTAAAGGTCAAGAACACGTCATCCAATATGTGAACGCTAGAGATAGTAAGTGCTAGAGAGTCAAGTCCTCCTATTATGATATTCTTTATACAATAATAGAAAGCGAACTTCAAATCTTACTTAATCAAATTAGATTAAGCGCTAATTTGATTTGGACTTATTTGTTAAAGTATTCAACTCAAAAATAAATTAATAGTTAATAATATTTTAATTTCTTAAAATATGTATTTTTTGTCAATTTAGTCCTCATTATATCAATTTTGTCTGTAAATTATTCAATCTGTGTCACTTAAGTCTCTAATCAAACAATCCGTTAAATTTTTTTACAGAAGTGATCACGTATTATTTTTTTTAGACGGTATCACGTGCCCAACTCGTGATCATTTTATAGAAAACTTAACGACCTATTTATATAAGAATCAAAATGACACGAATTAAATCCTTTCACAATAATTCTCACGTTTAACAATTTTATTTTGGAGTGGATTATAAATCCGCACCCACATGAAAAGGTGAAATGAGCCCAGGTATATGGGGTTTTTGAAACCCACTTAGGGGTGGTATTCAAATGGATGAATTAGCATTAGAATTAAAGTTATTAATATGTTCTTACATCAAATCAAATATTTCATTGGACCAAGGCCAATATTATCAAAAATGCATCTGATTTGATGCCACATTGTGTGACCCACATGGTTTTTTACTCCTATCTAACAATTCCAAAACATGGGATATGATAAAAATATATCACATTCCTATCCAAACCTATCCTAAACATTCAATTGAATGGGTTTGGATTACTTTTATCAAACAAATTCAATCATAAATAGTAAAATTTGCCAAACAGTCCTTATAGATATACATTTAGGTCTCATTTGATTGTCATATTATAAAAGAATGGATTGTATTAGGTAATACAAGTTAATTACGTATAGGAGGGTGAAATACTAGATTATATATGGGACAAAAATATTATACACACCAGATTAAGAATGAGATAATATAGTAATAATTACATATAGACTAAAAATCTATCAAGCTTGTATAGTTATTAATGTTTTTGTTTATCTATTGGAGAAAATAATAAATTTACAACTTAATATGCTTGAATTGGATTATAATACCACCTTCTCAGATGGTATTATAATCGGGTTAATAGTACAGATACAGTGTATTATTTGAATAAGAATTTGAAATGAGATTATATATAATACATAGTATTTTTTTGCAACCAAATATTGTATAAAATAATATTAGAGAATCTTAATTTATTATGACTCTATAATTCACTCCCCAATAAGGGTAAATTGTAAGAGAGTACATCAAATTAGATTTATTTGGCAAAAAGTACATACTAAAAAATGTAGGATTATTAAGTACTTAATTTTGATACTTATTTGTATCAAAGTACATAATTTGAATTTTTCTATTTTTATTGTGACATTTTTGCCCTCCATTAATTCATGTGTATTTAATGCACCATTTTTCTTTGAAAAATGGTGCATTAAACATCTCCTAGTTTTATGGGAGAACTTTATTATATATATATATATATATATATATATACATGAATACAAATTTTGAAATTAAACAAGTATATATATATATTTATATATACATAAATACATATATATTTATGTATATACTTATGTATGTATGTATATACTTGTTGTTAAATCTTATATCTAAATTTTGAATTATCTTTTAATGCACCTTGATTCATGCATTTTTTTTTAGAAAGTGATTTTATTTTCAAATTAATTTCAAATCCGAATAGTGTAATAGTGTAACAATAAAAGTGTGACAGTGCAACACTAACAAAGTAACAGTATAACAATAATAGTGTAACAAGCTATTTACACAAAATAGTATAGTATTACATTTTGTCAAGCATATAGTTTCATATAATTTCATTCAAAATAGTTCATTTCCGTTTTGAATTTGTTATCATATACACAAAACTACTGAACACTGTTTTTGTTACAGTGTATTTGTTACACTGTCTTTGTTACAGTATTTTTGTTACACTGTTATTATTATACTGTTACATTGTTCAGATATTAAATTAATTTGAAAATAAAACTATTTTTCAAAAAAAAAAAATTCTTGAATCAAGGTGCATTAAATATAATTTAAAAACAAAATCACTTTTCAAAAACAAATACGCATGAATCAAGGTGCATTAAAAATAATTCAAAATTTAAATAAGAGATTTAACAACAAATATATATATTCGAATATACGTGCATACTATATAAATAAATATATATTCGTGTATATATATATATACATGTATTAACAAATACACATGAATGAAGGCGCATTAAATACGTATTTATATGTATTAACAAACACACATGAATCAATGTGCATTAAAGATAAGAGATTTTAAATTAAATGACCCTAAAATGGGTATTTATGTCTTTTTAACTCACATTTTATTTTAGGTATTTTTTACCAAATAAGTTTAATTAAGTGTACCGACTTCCAAAGAATCCTAATAATAATACAATTAAACCGCGGGTTAATGTAATAAAGAACTCCAATATGACCTTTGTATCCACCACCCATGTTTACCTGACTAAATATGCAACAGTACTGGTCTGGTGCCCAGCGGTTAGGGGAACAGAGGCCCACATGTTTGGCATTAACATGAGGAACAGAGGGCCCACATGCCCAAGCTAGTCATAGACAAAATGTCTTTATCAATGAAAATTTGGGCTGAGCCTAAATACTTATAATCCACTATTTTTTTAAATCTCAAAAGTATTTTTAACAGTGTTATTCTGTTTAATTATAAAAATTTTAAAGATCTTAAAAGTAATTGTAAATTAATTTCTTAAATTATAAATTATTATCCCTTAATTCACTCTTAAATTAAAATCCAAATTTATATACTCTCTCTTGTTAAAAGGAGATCATCATTCCAGTACAACAAATTTTTTTTCTTAGATATCATTACTTTCTCCATAGCATCAAAATTAATAAAATTTGGAACATCATCAATAACTATTATATCTTCAACTACGTTCTGGTCATCATGAACTTCGATATTGTTAGTTTTCGAAAAAAAAAATTGAAAAACTGGCTCAATGAATTATTAGTTTGCTCCCCAATTTTTTTTTATATATTTTTTTGATAAATGATCCCTATATTTTTTCAATGTTTAATTTTACTACGTTTTTTGTTGATCATATTACTATTTTTTCTAATGTTACTATTTTTTATTGAACATGTTATTACTTTTTTAGTGTTACTTTTTTGAATACTGAAGAATTGGAGGCTTCTTCCTCTGGTTATGAGTTTGAATGCTCCTATTTTTATTTTCAATTTTGTTCAATGTTCCATATTGTTATTTTTTTTTGAGTATATTACTGTTTTTATTAAGCATGCTATTATTTTTGTTGAACAAGTTACTATTGCTATTTTTTTAAATATTAATATTGAATGTTATTATTTTTTGTGTTTAAATGATATTTTTTTTTGTATTTGAATGTTATTATTTTTTATTTTTAATGTTACTATACATATGAGAGATATATAGTCATAACCTATATATAGATATAGATAACTATAAGAGAGAATTTTTTTAATTTTAATCAAACTCTTAATATTTAAGAGTTTTTAATTTTTAGTTTTACTTTACTTCTAAAAAGAATGAATTGTCTAATAAATTGATAAAAAATAAATTTCATAACAAATAAATTTCCTTTGAGAACTTGGGTCCAAATAAGTTCATAGAAAAATAAGAGGCTCTAAATTTTCCATATTATAATGGAACTTGCAACACCCATAATACATCGTACATAGTTACAAGCGACAACAAAACACAAAGGCCCATTTCTATGATATTCTGGCCCAAATTTTAGGTGCATATCTTTGGTGAGGGAGAGAATAGCAAACTATGGTTACCGTCTCATGTAAAGTTCATGCTTCATATAAGAGCTTTAGATAGTATCATACTTTAATCAATTCACATCACATCCAACCAAATTGTCATAATAATAAATAATTGTGTCATGTCATGTCATGTATAATCAGATCTCATAAATTGAAATTTGAGATTTTGAAAGAATGGCTACTTAGTTGCTTGGGTGGAAACATATTGTCCATTTCTACGATGCTCTGGCCCAAATTCAAAGTGCATATCTTTGGTCAAGGGGTTATTATTAGTAAATTATTCTCTCAAATAACGTTCACAGTCATGTTAACAGTGATTGAGTCCGACTTCTAGTAATTCAAAAATCTTATATTCAACATTTTTTTATACCCTTCAAGGGTAAGTAACCATTGCTCCTCAAGGGACATATTTTAAACTCGTTCGAGTTACAATGATCAATATTCGAGTTCAAGGAAATAATTAGCATAAAATTGAATACCTTAGAACAAATATATATTCCTGCTTTTATCTGCCCCCTGCAAGCTCTGATCTCATTTCCCCCAGCCCAGGCGGGCCAGGCCCCAAGAGTGATGAATAGCTTCCAAGAAGGTCATTTTAAGTTGGGATCAAATCGTAATTTCAACAAGTGTCCGTGGGTAGATATGTAACTGCGCACTCCGAGTAACCCTAGTTCAATGCGGCACCCTCCGGCTATATAACGAGGCGGTTTGAGTAGGCTCTCTCTATCTCTCTGTCTCTCTCTCTCTCAATGGCGTCTGCAGATGGGGAGTTCAGATGTTTCGTCGGTGGGTTGGCCTGGGCCGCCACCGATCAGTCCCTCGAAGAAGCCTTTGCTCAGTACGGCGACATCGCCGATTCGAAGGTCCGTTTGTCGCAGAGATCGGATCCGCCCTGATTCGGCTTTGTTGACACCTGATCTGATCTGATCTTACTGTTACTCTGGTTTTCTTGATTCTGATCTGTTACTGTCACTGTTACTCTATATGTTACTGTTTTTGATTCCCTGGAATGGTGCGTTCCATCTTCGTCTTTTACCAGGGACGAAGATCGATCGCTTTTCAGTTTTTGATACTATCTATATTTATAGATCTGGTTAGATCTGATGGTTTTTTGTTGTTGTTGTTGTTGTTGTTTGATGTGTAGATCATCAATGATCGTGAGACTGGAAGGTCAAGAGGCTTTGGGTTTGTGACTTTCAAGGATGAGCAGTCGATGAGGGACGCGATCGAGGGTATGAACGGCCAGGATCTTGACGGCCGTAACATCACTGTCAACGAGGCTCAGTCCCGTGGGAGCGGTGGAGGTGGTGGTGGTTTCCGTAGTGGTGGCCGCCGTGATGGTGGTGGATATGGTGGCGGCGGTGGCGGTCGTCGTGATGGTGGTGGATATGGTCGTCGTGGTGGTGGTGAAGGCAGCGAGACGAATAATGTCAATATTTATGGCGGTGGCGGTCGTCGTGATGGTGGTGGATATGGTCGTCGTGGTGGTGTTGAATTAAACTATATTGAGACGAATAATGTCAATATTTACTTCTGATTGGAGTATCGAGGGCAACTAATTAGACCTGTTTAGTTGTCTACTTTCTTTCTGTGGTTTGGTGTGTGATTTCGTTGTTTACAGCTTGTTCGATCTCTATTCCGTTAATGAAGTGAATTTCGGTTCAGTTTATTATTGTTGTTGTGAATTGTTCCACTCCTTTTCCTAAATTAGTCTTATGCATTTTTCATACTCTAAATCGTGGGTTGTGTTCATCTCTTCGTACGGGTTTATACGGATATTCTCATATATGTCTATGGTTTATTCGCGATCCAAACGAGACTAGTTTGGACGAATACCTATTTTTTTTCAATCCATTGTCATCCCTAATAGCACACCATCAATGTTTGGCTTTATAATTTACCATGTGAGAGTAACATTTATATTTGGATGGAAAACACAATCGAAAGTCCATGCAATAGTGAGATCATGAGCTCGCGGTACCAGTAACAAAATCAGTTGTGGAATTGAAAAAAACAAGAACAAATATGGAAGGGGAAGAGTAATTGAGATTTAGGTCTTCATCCTTTATAAATAAAGGGTTAATATCATAGGTTTTTTTTTTTGAACTGGACAAACTACAACACAACTCCTTAAAGGAGAAGTGTCATAGCTGTCTTATAAACGATATCATAGTTGACTGCATCTGATTTTAATTCAATTTGTGAAATAATAATTTTGTATCAACTAAGTTAGGAAAATGTTAAATTGACTTAATAGGTATATAATAAATTATTATCATTGAATATGTGGTGGGTTTTAATAAATATTAAAACTCATTAATGACAAATATAGTAGCAATGTTATTGACATGCACATTAATTATTTGGTTCATTTTCACCCTTAAATCAAAACAAAACAGAAGAAGATGATTTGACACTTTAGAAGTTGGTCTACAGTGAAAATAAGATTTAATAATTTAATTGAGATGAAATTGATAATTGATCAATTAAATTAAGATAATTAAAAGTTAGTGTGATCAAATGTAAAGTTAAAAA
The DNA here is from genome assembly GCA_963454935.2 of Ilex paraguariensis. Lineage (NCBI taxonomy): Eukaryota > Viridiplantae > Streptophyta > Magnoliopsida > Aquifoliales > Aquifoliaceae > Ilex > Ilex paraguariensis. The sequence continues at coordinate 4,420 of CAUOFW020004840.1, read as the reverse complement.
GACTAATTATGATATTTATCCTAAATAAAATAAACAAAACGAGTGTAGTTTGTTACACTGATCATGCTAAGGAAGCCAAAAATAATAATTTTGAGTACTTTAATTCACCTTTCTAAGTTCTTATAAATTATAACATGATCTAAAATGTTTAAACTTTTTTTTAATACTGATCTTAATTTTTTCTAATATAACTAGACTCCATAAACTAGTATCTTTAACCCCAAGTAAAAATCCTGTGTGATGCCCCCCCACCAGCTAGCTAGTTCTTTGTATCCTACGTGGTCTCCCCCCTTCCCTGGACCAGTGAGCACTGGCGTTAAAGAAATCTATGCAAGTTGCCTTACATTTGTAGGGAGATGCCACCAGTGCCATCTTGTGGTGTTATTATGGACATAGGTTGGTGAGCCAAAACTGCTTTCTTCTCTGTCCATTCTGTTCATTAAGCAACCAATAAATCTGTAATGGATTAGCCCATGATCTTCACAACTGGGCTTCGACTTGTAAATCAGTCCAGCCCATTGCCCAGGGATTTCTGCATGTTGGCAAATATGCTCTGCCCCCATATCTATCTCTTCTTAATTCATCGTATCTAGCAAAAAATAAAGCAAACAAAGGGGTCAGGAAAGCTTAATGATGCAATTCCAGCCTATGACTAATGTTTTTTTTCATAAAGACATGTCTTAAAACTGAAAAATGAGTGAAGAAAAGACAATTTTCATATTTCATGAATCTTTACCCAAGACAATTTATAACCGACAACATCCACCAATAGTAAGGGTGCTTGCACACGGTATCCGTATGTGTAATTACAAAAGAGCGAGATATGGTGAGACATAGATAGATATATGCATGCAAAAAGATCAACAAAAATGGAAAATTGTGGATGATAATGAGTAGTTAAGGGCTAAAATAGATATTTCACAATAAACACCAAACCCCCTCTTCTCCTTTAATTTAATTAATAGTGTGCACGCGCGTGTGTGTACATCTATATGTCATCAAAGGCAAGCCAATTAACCAAAAAAAAATTCCTGCATGAAATGGACTGATCGGATGTGTGATTGAATCTACAAACAGATAAAAGATGTCACCAACAAGATGAAACTCTGAAGGATATTTGCTGGTTGTAACAATCTTCTAAATAGTCTAGCAATCTTCATTCCTTCGTTACTGTCAAGTACCAGCAAAGATTAGTTTTCTAAGAAGATTGAAAAAACTTGCCAATTTTCTAATTTTGTTTCAGATGATAGATTTTCGGGAAGCATCCTATTTCCAACACTATTTACACTTGTATGTTGTGCCTATTAGAAATGAGACAATGATCAGAACTTCTTGCTTAAAAATAAATCATAATCAAAGCAACCAGACGAGAGTTCAAATTTGAAAATCACCACAGAAAGGCTGCCTACCTTAACCTGTATCATTGTGTCAATTCTGGGCTTCAATATCTAAGTCATCAACAACAAATTTCTTCAAATATTTTCGAGTTCATAGCAAGGGGCATCTGTCAAAGAGGTAAGATATGAAAAGTACGAGCAAGCCAGGAACCTGATTTCTAGCGAAAGTAAATTCTCTGTCCCTGGAGTCAAAATGGGTGTTAGTACCAAAATCTGTAAACCTTGCAGCATTACAAAACCAATACTTCTGTTAGATTTGATTAGTGCTTTGTAAAAAAAAAAATTTGAGGGAGGATCAATGACTGAACTTTAAAAAAAAAAAAAATAGACGTTACATTGGGATTCAATTGCGTGTATGAGAAAATTGAAAAGGTCAAGAACACGTCATCCAATATGTGAACGCTGGAGATAGTAAGTGCCAGAGAGTCGAGCCCTCCTCTTATGATATTCTCTATACAATAATAGAAAGTGAACATCTAATTTTACTTAATCAAATTAGATCAAACGCTAATTTGATAAAGTATTCAACTCAACAATAAATTAATAGTTAATAGTATTTTCAGTTCTTAAAGTATGTATTTTTTGTCAATGTAGTGCTCATTATATTAATTTTGCCCGTAAAGTATTCAATCTGTATCACTTTGATCTCTAATCAAACAATTCGTTAAGGTTTTTTTCAGAAGTGGTCACGTGTTATTCTTTTTAGACGGTATTACGTGCCCAACACGTAATCATTTCGTAAAAAATTTAACGATTTATTTATGTAAAAATCTAAATGACACGAATTAAATATTTTCACAATAATTCTCATATTTAACAATTTTATTTTGGAGTGGATTATAAATCCGGACCCACATGAAATAGTGCAATGAGCCCATGTATATGGGTTTTTTGAAACCCACTTAGGGATGAATTAGCATTAGAATTAAAGTTATTTATATGTTCTGACATCAAATCAAATATTTCATAGGACCAAGGCCAATATTATCAAAAATGCATCTGATTTGATGCCACATTGTATGACCCACATCTTTCTTTTACTCCTATCTAACAATTCCAAAACATGGGATATGATGAAAATATATCACATTCCTATCTAAAACATTCAATTGTATGGATTTGGATTACTTTTACCAAAGAAATCCAATCATAAATACTAAAATTTACCAAATAGTCCTTATATATATACATTTAGGGTTCGTTTGATTGTCTTATTGTAAAAGAATAAATTATATTAGGTAATACAAGTTAATTACGTATAGGAGGGTGAAATATTAGATTACATATGAGACATAAATATTACACACATTGGATTAAGAATGAGATAATATAGTAACAATTACATATTGACTAAAAATCTATCAATCTTGTATAGTTATTAATGTTTTTGTTTATCTATTAGGTAAAATAATAAATTTACAACATAATATACTTGAATTGGATTATAATACCACATTCCCAGATGATATTATAATTGGGTTAATAATACGGATACAGTGTATTATTTGGATAAAAATTTAAAATAAAACTATATATAATAGAGTATTATTCTGTTCAATTATAAAAATCTTAAAGATCTTGAAAGTAGTTGTAAATTAATTTCTTAAATTAGAAATTATTATCCCTTAATTCGCTCATAAATTAAAATTTAAATTTATATACTCTCTCTCGGTAAAAAAAGATCATCACTTCAGTACATTTTTCTTCTTAGATATCATTTCTTTCTCTATAGTATCAAAATCAGTAAAGTTTGGAACATCATCAATAACTACCATATTTTCTACTGCGTTCTGGTCATCATGAACTTCTACGTCGTTAGTTTCGAAAAATAAAAGTTGAAAAACTTGTTTAATGAATTATTAGTTTGCTCCCTAATTTTATTTTTATTTTTATTTTTTTGATAATTGATCCCCATATTTTTTCAATGTTTCATTTTACTACGTTTTTTGTTGACCACATTACTATATTTTTCTAATTGATCATGTTACTATTTTTTTTTTCATATTACTATTTTTTATTGAACATGTTATGACTTCTTTAGTGTTACTTTTTTTACGCTGAATAATTGGAGGCTTTTTCCTCTGGTTATGAGTTTGAATGCTATTATTTTTATTTTCAATTTTGTTCAATGTTCAATATTATTATTATTTTTTTTGTTGAGTATGTTGTTGTTTTTGTTAAGCATGTTACTATTGTTTTGAATATGTTACTATTTTGGTTGAACATGTTACTATTGTTATTTTTTTAAAATATTAATATTGAATATTATTATTTTTTATGTTTAAATGTTACTATTTTTTTATGTTTGAATAATATCATTTTTTGTGTTTAACTGATAATTTCTTTTTTATTTTTGAATGTTACTATATATATAAGAGATATATAGTTATAACCTATATATGAATATAAATAAATGTAAGAGATAAATTTTTTTAATTTTAATCAAACTCCTAATATTTAAGAGTTTTTAATTTTTACTTTTACTTCACTTCTAAAAGGAATGAATAGTTCAATAAATTGATAAAAAATAAATTTCATAACAAATAAATTTTAAGTTCGTAGAGAAATATAGGCCTCCAAATATTTCATATTATAATGGAACGTGCAACACCCATAATACATAGTACATAGCTGCAAGCGACAACAAAACACAAGGCCCCTTTCTACGATATTCTGGCCCAAATTTAAGGTGCATATCTTGGTGAGGGAGAGATTAGTAGAGTGTCGTTATTGTCTCATATAAAGTTCATGCTTCATATAAGATCTATAGATAGTATCACACTTTAATCAATTCACATCCGACCAAATTATCATAATAATAATAATCGTGTCATGTCATGTCTATATAATCGGATATCATAAATTGAAATTTGAGAATTTGAAAGAATGGCTACTTAATTGCTTGGGTGGAAGCATATTGTCCATTTCTACGATGCTCTGGCCCAAATTCAAAGTGCATATCTTTGGTCAAGGGGTTATTATTAGTAAACTATTCTCTCAAATAACGTTCATGGTCATGTTAA
>CAUOFW020004839.1:0-29602 GCA_963454935.2 Ilex paraguariensis | reverse complement strand
AAAGCATACCTCAAGATCAGCCTTAGGTGTGGTCCCTTAGGATCCCTAGGACCCGGGGGATAATGAGGAACGTCGCTGAAGCCCCCCCCCCCAACAACTCCCAGGAATCTCATGGATAAGGAAACTGACAAGAAGACCCCAACCATTGGGAGAAAGTCGGGCGGGACAAACGTTGTAAAAATCGAGGACATTCCAGATGAAAAGATGAACAGAGAATCGAAGACCGGCTCGGAAAGCTGACTCGAAGAAGCAGGTTAGCTTGGGAAGAGAAGAATTGCACCTCTCATATTTCCTAGGCGAGTGCAACTCCACGAAATCAGGAAAATGATAATACCACCTCAATTCCTCTAAGTTGTCATCCTTAAGGCAACTGGAGGTCTGATCGGCACAACAGGTCAGGTCGGATTGATCTCGGATAACTTTCCCCCTAGAAGTAGAAGGTGGAGCTGGCTTGGGCCTCCCCTCCCTTGATTGAGTAGGGGCAGCAGGAGCTAGAGATGAAAGAGGATAAATGTCAACGGGGGGGGGGGGGGACAAGGAGGAAATCCCAGGGGCAAACTCAGAGGCCGCCTCACCGGCGATATGGGAAGGATCCTTGGAGGAACCCGAGGTACTGACTTCCTCGCTGGCCTGACCCTCGGAATCTGAACCAGAAGAAGTAACGACGAATCTCCCCATCACAGTCTCCACTGAAAAGTTAGAAAGCAGAGAGGGCAAATGTAAGGCACAGTCCGTAAAAAACAAAGGCCTCAAACATCAATCCCTAAGAAAGGATATCCTAGTTGTGCTGGAAGGGTCCACAAACCGCGGAAGAAAAGTGAGGTCGTTGGAACGACTCCTAAAATAACTAAACCTCTAGACCAGGAAGTGAAACCTGAAACCCCCCAAGGAGGATCCAGGTTAAATAGGAAAAAAGAAGAAGGGAAGAGAAACGTACCTAGTGAAGATGCTAGAAGCAAGGAAAACTGGAAGTGTAGAAGCCCTAAGTCATCGAAGAGCCAGGAAGACGACGCCTCGAATACCGAAGGAAATAGAAGGGAAACCAAAAGAGGGTTTTTCGAAAAAAGAGGGATGTAAAGTGGGAAGGGGGAGGAGTCCCCCCCCCCTTTGTTTATATGCACAACATCAAAGGCCACAACTGACAGGCGACAGGACACACCAAGGAACCTGCACTTGTTGGCTCTCCCACAAACAACACGTACCCAAGCCATCATAAATGACGAATTCTTGCGCAGCCCAAATCTTGTCTAGACTAACTACCGAACAAACCCTCCACATAGGAAAAGATATCTTTAACCCCTGGTCCGAGATGATGTCATCCTCATGACCAAGGGCTGGAGGCAATTGAGGAGGGTGGAATTTTGAGCATAGGCCGCCACGATTACAGGCCAAAGAATCCCACAGCCCAAAAAGAATATCCTGGATTAGCCCAGCAGAGGAAAATTCAGTGGAGATCAGAAAGACGATGGCTCAGCCCAGGCCTAGTCAAGTGCCAGCCTAATGATAGCCCAAGAAAGAAACGGACCATTCATTCCTAAACAAACCTGTCATGTCACGCGTCCAAGGGACAAGGGGACCATCTCTAAAACATGTGGCAGCTGCATATTCCTGGACACAGAGGATGGTGGAGCTTAAGGTCCCAGAGATCGTGGATACTGGGACAACAGCGAAGAAAGGCTTTTGCAAGACAAGGACAGGAGGTTCCCACAGGATCAACGAAAAGGTAGAAGATCCTAGGAGAGAGGACCCGTATATAAAGAACAGTGCCTTACCAGAGAAAAGAGAGACTTCTCCTAATGAGATAAAAACTCTGTGAACAAACCCCCACTCCCTATAAACGGTCCAGAGCCTATAACTCGACTGTTTTCAACAGAAACTGAATACACAACAACAAGGAGCAAGAGACTTCATTAATAGTGGACGTAGCCTTAGTCTATCGGTTAAGGTGAACCACTTACATTCTTTGCCTAACTGTTCGTGATAGATTAATTCATAGTCTACAAAACCTGTTCAGAACATCGCACTATCATAGTTGTGCTTGGGCCTTAAATTTCGAGCACCATCAGTACTTATCCCAATTACCCAATTACTATTGTACATTTCTTACTGATGCACTAAATACTCCATTAAATTTGTAGTTAGTTTCACTGAATTTCAAAATTTATCACTTTTGTTGTAATTATACCATTAATTTTGTATTTTTACCTACTAATATCGTTAACATCGCAATGATTTTACAAAAACACCTTATTGAGGCACTATGATCGATCATCATATTCGTGATCGGTCAAATTATATATTTATTTATTTATTTCCAAAATTTCATTTTCTTACACAACACCTTTCCACATAATGATCGATTATACATTTATTCGATCGATCAATATTTTATGATCGATCATATACTACATTGATCGATCATCCATTACGTTGAATATGACTCGTAAATTTTTCTACTTTTATTGTAAATATATAATTTTGTACTTATCCCATTAATTTTTTGTATTTCTTACTGATGTCGTAAATATACCATTAACCTTGTACTTAGTTCCACCGACTTTGTAAGAATAACCATTATCTTTGTTATTAGATCCATTATTGTTGTAAATATTGCAAGTAATATTATAAATATTCCATAAACTTTATAACTCACTCATTGATATGGTACATCCTTCATCTATCATTATTGTACAGTATAAATGGCAACAGGTCATTCCAGTTGCCTTGTTTTTCCTTTACACGTGTCCATTTCTGCATCATTTTGTAGAATTTTTTTCAATTTTAACCGTCAAATTTTTTATACATACCGAAAATGCCCTTAGATGTACTGTAGCCATGTCCGTTAGTGTAACAACGGACATAAATCCCCCATCCAAAGCCTCTCCACAAGAGAAGAATGGTTTCCCATCCCGTGCCCACAGACAGGAGAAAAGTGTGTGATGGTTCATGCACTTTTTGAAAGCATATCATCAAGATTCAACAAAGCATTATGGACACCCGTCAACTCTTCCTCCAAGGTTATGATTGACTTGCTGTTTTCAGAATATATATATATGCCATGATTTTTTGCTTAGTTCAGACTCTGACAGAATCTCAGTGCCTTCTCCCAAGTAGATTCACTGTAGATCCACTGAACGAAGATCTTACAAGCTTTCATTTTTTTTTTTATGAAAGAAGATGGATTTTTCTGACACGGAAAGGAACTGAGGGGTAAGACTGCCAAAAACTGGATGTTAAGCTTAGATTTTGTGTTATTGATCTTGGAAATAATAAAACATTGAATACTTTAAATGGGTCATACTCTCATTAGTAGAAAATAGGAAATATGGTATCGAGAAACAATTAATTTTGCGGTATTATAGTTTGAACAATGATATAACAATGAAATTACAGTAGAGGTATGGAACCGAAACTGTTGGGATATTAAGAAGTGAGCCACCATTATTGTACTGCAGAAGGCATTGGCTTGTCAGAGGCAGAGACGGCTACAACACTGCCATAAAATCCAGGATCCATGTGGGAGAGGATCAAAAGATTGTGTTGCGTCGTTAACTATGCCTTATTAATTTTGAGGGGTGTATGAATTTTTCAAGTGAAAGCAGAGATGTTGAATCCAACTGGTTTGGACTTTGGTTCGCTCTAAGTTCGGATAAAATTTTTCAGATTATTTAGTATTCAAATCTGAGTATATTGCTCGGATAAATACTATACTTACCATTAGGTATAAAAAATCAAGAGTAAACTGCACATATAGTCTTCAAACTATGATTATGTCAATTAAATTCCTAATTTTTTTTTTGTGTCAATTAAATTTCTAAGTAGGTTAATTAAATCCTTTTATCTACCTCCGGTAGAATATCACTCATGTGACTATGACACAAAAATATAAAAATCTCAATTAACACAAAAAAAATAAAAATTTAGGGAGTTAATTGACACAAGGGTTATAGTTTAAGAATTTATTTACCAAAATATAACACTTCTACCACACTGTTAAACTATTTACCAATCTACTACAATTTTTAAAAATGGAATCAATAATTCCACTTTAAAAAACTGCCATAAATCAATAAATAAGTTTAAAAGTGCGGTATATTGAAATTTTTGTTTTAAAAGTGCATTATTTGGGTAATAACTTCCATAATTTGAGAGCTACATGTGTATAGTTTACTTCTACTATTTGTGTCACGTTAGTAGCACACTTTGCCACTTTCCGTTAAAAAATCTAACATATGCAGACATAAGAGCTTAATTAGCACAATTAGAGAGTTGAATGACTTAATTGCCATAAAAAAAAGTTAAAGGACTTAATTAACATAAAGGTCATAATTTGAGGGATATATGTGTAGTTTACTTAAAAATTTAACTCTTCAAATTTCAAGTGTTACTGAGCATGTATTGTTAGGATATACGAGCTTGATTGAATTGAGTTAAACTACAACATACGAATTGAAAATAAAGTGCTTGAACATGTATCTACGTTTGCAAGTATTCAAAATTTACTCTCGCAAGGATTTGTGAGATGTGTCCAAAGTGGCTTTCTCAACGAATAATTAATAATAATACCACAAGTAGGAAGATAAAAATTCAAGATACGAAAATAAAGTACAAAGATGTATATCCACATACCAAAAAAAATTGGATATACATCCTAGGTCCTCCACCGAAAGGCACATCGGGAAACTTGCCTACAGGGCTTCCGGTGGTGCGTAAGCATTTAGGAAAGAGCTGATCATCTTCATCAGCTGTAGCAGCTGCTCCATCGGGGCCAATTTCGTCGAAAACGACACAACAATTTGTTATTACAGCAACAGACTGGAATCCAAAGCACCATTCTGCACTGCAAGAGATCATTTCAATACCTCCAGAGGTACATTTAAGAAGTTTAATCACTATTTTTTTTTTATCTTTGAAGGCTTAACATGTGATTTTCTGCTATGAAATTGCAAAAGATTTAACACCTTCAGATTGGTAGGACACACATTATTTCTCCATTACTCTTAACAAATTTTTCTTGGTTTTTTTTGGTGGATTTTAGATTCAGAATCGTCGAATGTGGGGGTTTGTCAAAAAATTCATTTCCAGAGGAAAATAAAGAGAAATGAAGATAAGAGAACATTCATAGAATCATACCTCAAAATCAATAAAATATAATACTCAAGCAAAAATCTATACCTGTCTTGTCCCATGCTCGCTTGAAAATAAATCTATAATTGCATAGATTACTGCTTTATGAGCCTCCCAAATTTCAATAGGCTGACCTTTCCTCCATCGTTTAAAGATACTACACTCAATAGGCAACATTATGCATCGAGTCATAGCACAAAAATTTAAGAAATAAAATACTGTAGCCAAGTAATAGGCAACAGAGTAATTAAAGTAAGTTGGTCTTTCCTATTACAACAACTCTTACACAAAAACACATATACACAACAATATTACACAAAAACATGCAAACTAGTACATTAAAACATAAACAAACATACCAATACACTAAAATATACATTGTTAAACACACTAATACACCAACAAACATGCACACTAACACACCAAAAGCACGCACACAAACAAATACATGGATGCACACACCATCACTAAAACCAACACACACTAATACACTAAAAACATACCGACACCAACATACCAAAACGCACAATCACACTATTACACAACACACACACCATCATCACGCACGCCCACTAATCCACCATCCAAAATATACACACACTAATACACCAAAAAATACAAACATTAATACAATTAAACACACATTCACAAAAATGTATATATTCTATCACATGTAGTGTTAACACAAGCTAATCCGTCACAAACACGGACACTAATATACAATAATACACGTTATTACATGAACACAAATGCGCACACACACACACACACTAATACATTAAAAAACACATATACCCCAGCTAATTAGTATATACATTCATATACACAGTGTTAATACACACTAGTATACCAAAAAAAACACATATAGAAACAAAACACACTAATATAGAAACAAAAACTAACAGATACACACTAATATATCAAAAAGAAACACCCCCAAACATACGTTCTGTTCACACACACTAATACACCAAAGAAACATACCCATACACTAATACACCATAGAAATACAAACATACTTATGTTTTGCCCAATGGTGCCAAGGCTTTGTTTTTTTTTTTTTTGGGGGGGGGGGGAGGGGGACAAGGCTAGCCAAACCATTGGTGCCCCTCAACTATCACCACCCCCTATATATGCTTTATGGAGGTTTTCCAAAGCGACTTTGAATGGACATTTTTTGAACCGATGAAACAAAACAACGAGAGTCTGGGGCATAACGCCTGGACTTTTGTTGAACACCTTAGGTACATCGCCTTGCTTTGAATTCATGGGGTGTCATGGTGCAAGATGCCGCCACTAACACACGTCAATTTTTGTGCCCCAGTCAATTGGAGTCTAAAAACTAGTGTCTTTTTTTATAACTAGTAAATTTAAAAATCATCTAGAATATGATAATTAAATCAAATTTTTTACTACCAGTGAAAATTTTCAAAAAACCACCACAATTATTAATAAAAACACATTATTAATATTTAAAAATGGAAACTAGAACATCTACTCAAAGATATTCAAAAGAAATAGTCAAGCAAACATGCAACAAGCTTACCAGTGTGCTCTTCAAAAGTGTGTGTAGAGTTGTGTCACTTGAACCTGGATTACCATAAACAAAAACTATCATAGTTCATTCGTATCTAAAGCAACATGGTTTAAGACCATCAAGTTAAACCAATGTTACCTGGGTATGAGTATATAGTACGACACTTTTTTAGGTACACGGTACGATGGAGGTAGGTTTAGCTCGTATGGTATTTTGGGTCGCAATTCATTTTGGACCTCTTATATAGATCGTTTTCACTACTATATAACATTATATATTACAGAACGTTCAAAAACACTAAGTTAGTTACCATTTATCTTGATTTTTTATTATCTAAAACAATATATAATTATAAATCTATATACATGTAATCAATTAATATATATTTTATATTTGTACTATATGTTCTAAAGATAATTGATTTAGAGTTAGTAATATAATTTGGGGTCGTCCATTATGGTGATATGGATCACAAACCCACCTTGTTTCGGACTAATGTACCCCGATCATGCGTCGTTAAGGGTTTAGTAAATTGTGATAACCATGGTTTAAACATCAGTACCTTTATAGGTCAATAATTGCAAGAAATCTTAAGCAAAGGATGTAGATCGAGGATGATAATTAAGAACTTCACGAGAAGAAAAAAAAAACGCTAACAAAATCAATACTATACAATACCTAAAAAAATCTACACCTTCCACAAGCAACCACTTGGATTGCTATTTTATGAGCCTCCCAAATTTCAATACAAAAAATAGACGGAGAAAAACTTACACAAACATACCTCAAATCAAGCAAAATAATGTTCACTTACAAAAGTTTGCCTGAAAGTAACTTCGTAGCTGGTAGATTACTGCCTTATAAACCTCCCAAAGTTCTACATGTTGGTCTCTCATCCATCGTTTTAATATACTACAATCAATAGAAAATATCTAACCTCGTAACACAACAGTTAAATGACATGAAAATTTTACAGAACAAAAAATTATAAGGAAGTAATTGGTAACAGAGGAGTCATATACTATAGATGATGACCTACTAGTTATAGGAAAAGCCAAACCATATTTCTATCAAACCCATCCCCCACACATAGACAAACAAACAATTAATAAGAAAAAATATAAATCATAATCATTTTAAATATAAACTATCATATGCACTAAAATATATGCTAAAGAAATGGTCACGTAGACACAAAAAAAAACAAACTTGTATGCCCTACAAAGGTATGCACACATGTTCTCCCTTTCCAAAACTCTAAAGTTGTCATAAGAACTTGAATTACGATTGACAACAATACACATCAGTTATTCCTATCCAAAGCATATTTTGATAACTGTTAAAAATCTTAAGCAAAGGATATAAGTTGATTGTTGACATCATAAGAAAGATACTTAAGAACTTCAAGGTTCAAGACAAAAAATAAAAGGAAAAAGCTAACACAATCATAACCTTAAATCAAACAAAATAATGTTCACTTGTAAAAAACTCGCCTAAAAGTAACTTAATCACTACATAGATTGCTGCCTTGTAAGCCTGTCAAAGTTCAACAAGTTGGTGTCTACTCCACTGTCTAAATGTACTACATGAAAATTTGAAGGAACAAAAACTGTAAGGAACTAATTGGCAACAAAAGGTCACATACCTCCCCCTTCCCCACAAACAATTATTAAGGAAAAATATAACTCGCAAGTTTTTAAAAAAAAAAAATCATACGCAATAAAATATATGTAAAGGAAATAGTCACGTAGACAAACAAGAAAACAAACCTGTATGCCCTATGAAGGTATGCACACATATCCCCCTTTACCAAAGCTCTAAAATTGTCACTGTAACTTACATTATCATTTGACAACAATCAAGATTAATCATTTATATCTAAAGTATAGTTTGATAACTTTAAGAAATCTTAAGCAAAGTACTTAAGTTGATCGTTGAGAGATCATAGGGAAGATACTTAATTAGTTTAAGTTTCAAGACAAAAAAGAGAAGTACAAAAAAAATTTACAGAATCATACCTCAAATCAAACAAAATAACGATCACCAGTAAAAAGCTCGCCTAAGATTAATTTCATAATTGTTTAGATTGCTGCCTTATAAGCCTCTCCCAAAGTTCAACAAGTTAGCCTCTACTCTATTGTCTAAATGTATTGTAATCAATAGGGAATATCTAAAATCGTTACACAATAGTTCAATGGCATGAAAATTTTAAGAAACAAAAAAATTCTAAAAAAAGAATTGATAACATAGGAGTCATATACCTTAAATGATGACCAATAGACCATTTATAGGAAAGACCAAACCATATTTCTATCGCCCTCCACAAACAACTACTAAGGAAAAATATAAATCATAACATTTTAAATGGTAACTATCGTATGTAGTAAAATATATACAAAAGAAAGTCACGTAGACATGTAAGAAAACGAACTTGTATGCCCTACGAATGTATGCACACGTCCACCCTTTCAGAAGCTCAAAAGTTGAGTTACTAGAACTTACATTATCATTAACAACAATCCACATCAGTCATTCATATCCAAAGTATAGTTTGATAACTGTAAGCAATCTTAAGCAAAGTACTAAAGTTGATTGTTGAGAGATTATTGGGAAGATACTTAAAAATTTCACGGTTCAAGACAAACAAGAGAGAAAAAGTTGAGGAAAAAACTTGTACAATCATACCTCAAATCAAGTAAAATAATTTTCAGTTACAAAAAGCTCGTCTGAAGGTAACCTTGTAAGCCTCCCAAAGTTAGACATGTTGGTCTCTCCTCCGCTGTCTTAATGTACTGTAATCAATAGAGAATAACTAACTTTGTGACACAATAGTTAAATGAACAAAAAATTGTAAGGAAGTAATTGGCAACTGAGGAATCATACATCTTAAATGATGAACTACTAGTTATAGGAATGGTCAAACCATATTTCTATCAACCCCCTCCCCCTCACACACAAACAAACAATTACTAAGGCAAAATATAAATCAAAATTATTTAAAGAAAAACGATCATATGCACTAAAATATATGCTAAAAAAATGGTAACATAAAAATAAAAGAAAACAAACCTGTATGTCTTACGAAGGTATGCACACATATTCTCCCTTTCCAAAACCCTAAAGTTGTGTCATTAGAATTTGCATTATGATTGACAACAATTCATATTAGTCATTCCTATTCAAAGCATAATTTGATAACTGTGAGACATCTTAAGCAAATTACATAAGTTGATTGTTGAGATCATAGAGAAGATACTTAAGACCTTCAAGGTTCAAGACAAAAAAAAAAGAAGAAAAAAGATAACTCAATCATACCTCAAATCAAACAAAATAATATTCACTTGTAAAAAAAGTTTGCCTAGAGACAACTTCATCATTGTTTTGATTGCTACCTTATAAGCCTCCCAAAGTTCAACAAGTTGGTGTCATCTCCACTGTCTTAATATACTGCAATCAATAGGGTATATCTAACCTCGTGACACAACAGTTAAACGACATGAAAATTTTAAGGAACAAAAAACTGAAAGGAAGTAATTGCCAACAAAAAAGTCACATACCATAAATGATGACAAAGTCGACCAATTAAAGGAAAGATCAAACCATATTTCTATCTCCTCCCCCACCCCCCCCCCCCGGCCCCGACCCCGACCCCGACCACAAACAATTACTAAGGAAAAATATAAATCATAAGTATTTTAAATAAAACTATCGTACACAGTAAAATATATGTAAAGGCAATAGTCACGTAGACAAGCAAAATAATGAACCCGTATGCCCTACGAAGGTATGCACACATGTCCTCCCTTTCCAAAGTTTTAAAATTGTCACAGGAACTTGCATTATCATTGACAACAATCCACATCAATCATTCTCATCTAAAGTATAGTTTGATAGATCATTGGCAAGATACTTGAGAACTTCAAAGTTCAAGACAAAAAAGAGAAAAAAAGTAATTAAAAAGTTTACACAATCATACCTCAAATTAAACAAAATAATGTTTACCGGTAAAAAACTCGCCTAAGAGTAACTTCGTAACTGCTTAGAATGCTGCCTTGTAAGCCTCTCCCAAAGTTTAACAAGTTGGTCTCTCCTCCATTGTCTTAATATACTTCAATCAATAGAGAATATCTAATCACGTTAGACAACAGTTAAATAGCATGAAAATTTCAAGGAACAAAAATTTGTAAGGAAGGAATTGATAACATAGGAGTCACATACCTCAACGAAAAAAAAAATTGTAAGGACGTAATTGACAACAGAAGAGTTATCTTAAATGATCACTAGTAGACCAATTATAAAAAAGACCAAATCATATTTCTATCAACCTCCACCTCCCCCCCCCCCTAAAACCCTAACCTCAACCCCAACAAACAATTACTAAGGAAAAATATATATCATAGGCAATTTAAGGTTTCATTTGTAACAAGCTCGCCTAAAGGTTGGGGTACCTAATTTGTAAGTAAGTGCATATATATTTATGTACGTATGGACAATCAACACATAAACGCTCCTTACTAACCTCGATTGCGGTACTTAGTCTTCATAGCTAGCTCATTTTTGAGATTGGTAAGTTTTTCATCAATCTTTGACCAAATATAAGAAACTCACTTTTTGACAAAACAATCTAATAGATGATCTAACTGAACCCACATTTAAAAAACATACCAGCTTTTAAAAATCAATCAATTGCATTCAAGAATTCTTAAACAAAGGTACCAAGGCATCCACTTCTAGAAGTCAAGGGTTTGAAAAGCCCTTGTGTGGCCTTCCTGCATCAGGCAAAACTCAAAAATTGTTACAATGGGGTCACAAAAAATGGGGTCAATCCGAAAACATGTAAACAAAGAGTTAAAAATATTAAAATAATCATATAGCAACAAAGATACACATAATAAAAATACAACCACAAACACATAAGGAGGTACATACACACCGACACATACTACGATGACATAAAAAAAATAAAGTAATAACCACACACACACACGTTATACACATCAAAACACTCAAGATAAGAAAGATATAGGCAGAGTATCATAAAAACATACACCCCAACAACCACACGCAACAAACATAAAAACCTAAACACAAAAAAAAAAAATTGATAAAAATAAATGCACATTGTACAAATAAAAACGCACACAAAAACATATTGATTAAAAGAATACACATACGCTCATGAAAACACACATCCCCTTAAATCAAAAAACACACAATAATACACCAAAAAATATGCACACTAACTCACCAAAAACATGCACACACATACACATACTATTACACAAACACACATGTGCGCACACCATCACTAAAACACACACTAGTACATACAAACCACACGTTATTTTAACAAACACTAATACACCAAAAAACACACACAATGCATCAAAAAACATAAACACAAACACATCAAAACACACAAACACTATTACACAAACACAAACAAAACACACACACACACACACTAATACACCATCCCAAATCACACACGCCAACTAATACACCATCCAAAACATACAAACATTCAACACACACTACTTCACCAACAAAAACACACATTGATGCACCTAAACACATACACATATTAACAAAAATGCATACATTCCATCTCATGTAGTGCTAACACAAGCTAATCCACCAAAATCCGGGGGGACTAGTATACAATAACACGTTATTACACGAACACAAATGCGCACACACACACACACTAATGCACTAAAAAAGAAGTTAAACGACATAAAAATTTTAAGGAACAAAAAACTATAAGGAAGTAATTGGCAATAGAGGAGTCACATACTTGAAATGATGACAAGTTGACCAATTATAGGAAAGACCAAACTATATTTCTATCTCCTCAACCCCCCCTCCCTATAAACAATTACTAAAGAAAATATAAATCGTAATTATTTTAAATAAAAACTATCATATGTAATAAAATATATGTAAAGGAAATAGTCAAGTAGACAAGCAAGAAAACGAACCTGTATATCCTACGAGAGTATGCACACATGTCCTCCCTTTTCAATGCTCCAAAATTGTCATTGGAAGTTGTATTATCATTGACAATAATTCACATCAATCATTCCTATCTAAAGATAGTTTGTTAATTGTAAGAAATCTTAAGCAAAGCACTTAAGTTGATCGTTGAGAGATAATAGGGAAGATACTTAAGAACTTTAAGGTTCAAGACAAAAAAGAGAATAGAAGTACGAAAAAAGCTTACACAACCATATCTCAAATTAACCAAAATAATGTTTACCAGTAAATAGCTTGCTAAGAGTAACTTCATAATTGCTTAAATTGTTGCCTTGTAAGCCTCACCCAAAGTTCAACAAGGTGGCCTCCTCCAAAGTTCAACAAGTACTGCAATCAACACGGAATATCTAACTTTGTTACACAACAGTTAAAATGGTATAAAAATTTTAAGGAACAAAAAATTGTAAAGAAGGAATTTAAAACATAGGAGTCACATACCTTAAATGATGACTTATAGACCAATTATAGGAAAGACCAAACCATATTTCTATTGCCCCCCCACTAAGAATTAGTAAGGAAAAATATAAATCATAACATTTTAAATAGAAACTATCATATGCACAAAACTATATGAAAAAAAAAGTCGCGTAGACATGCAAGAAAACAAACTTGTATTCCCTATGAATGCATGCACACGTCCTCCCTTTCGAAATCTCAAAAGTGAGTCACCAGAACTTGCATTATCATTGACAACAATCCACATCAGTCATTCCAATCCAAAATATAGTTTATAACTGTAAGAAATCTTAAGAAAAACACAAAAGTTGATCGTTGAGAGATTATTAGGAAGATACTTAACAACTTCAAGGTTCAAGACAAATAAGAGAAGAAAAGTAAGGAAAAAGTTCACATAAATCATACCCAAAATTAAGCAAAATAATGTTCATTTGCAAAAAGCTCAGGTGAAGGAAACTTCATATGTGGTAGATTATTACCTTGTAAGCCTCCCAAAGTTCAACATGTTGGTCTCTCCTCCACCGTCTTAATGTACTGCAATCAATAGGAAATATCTAACTTCGTGACAACAACTAAATGGCACGAAAATTTTAAAGAACAAAAAATTGAAAGAAAGTAATTGACAACAAAGGAGTCATATACCTTAAATGATAACCTTACTGTTTATAGGGAACGTCAAACCATATTTAGATCAACCCCCTTCCCCCCTCCCCCACCCCCCAACACACACAAAACACACAAACAATTACTTAGGAAAAGTATAAATCATAATCATTTTTAAATAGAAACTATCATATGCACTAAAAAATATGCTAAAGAAATGGTCACGTAAACATGAAAGAAAACAAATCTGTATGCCCTACGAAGATATGCACACATGTGCTCCCTTTCCAAAACTCTAAAATTGTGTCATTAGAACTAGCATTACGATTCACAACAATTCACATTAGTCATTTCTACCCAAAGCATAATATGATAACCGAAAAAATCTTAAGCAAATGACATTAGTTGATCTTTGAGATAATAAGAAAATACTTAAGAACTTCAAGGTTCAAGACAAAAAGAACAAGAAAAAAATTAACACAATCATACCTCAAATCAAACAAAATAATGTTCACCCGTAAAAAACTCGCTTAAGAGTAACATCATAACTGCTTAGATTGCTGCCTTGTAAGCCTCTTTCAAAATTAAACAAGTTGGTCTCTCCTCCATTGTCGTAATATACTGCAATGAATAGGAAATATCTAACCTCGTGACACAGCAGTTAAACAGCATAAAAATTTCAAAGAACAAAAAACTGTAAGGAAGTAATTAGCAACAGAGGAGTCACATACCTTAAATGATGACAAGTCGACCATTTATAGAAAAAGACCAAACTATATTTCTATCCCCTTCCCACAATCAATTACTAAGGAAAAATATGAATCTTAAGTATTTTAAATAGAAACTATCGTACGCAATAAAATATATGTAAAAGAAATAATCACGTGGACAAGTAAGAAAACGAACCCGTATACCCTAAAAAGTTTTGCACACATGTCCTCCCTTTTCGAAGCTCTAAAATTTTATCACTGGAACTTGCATTATCATTGACAACAATCCACATCAATTTTTCCTATCTAAAGTGTAGTTTTATAACTGTATGAAATCTTAAGCAAAACACCTAAGTTGATCGTTGAGAGATCATAGCGAAAATACTAAGAACTTCAAGGTTTAAGACAAAAAAGAGAAGAGAAGCAAGAAAAAAGTTTAGACAATCATACCCAAATCAAGCAAAATAATGTTCACTTGTAAAAAAGCTCGCCTAAGAGAAACTTCATAACTACTTAGATTGCTCCCTTGTAAGCCTCTCCCAAAGTTCAGCAAGTTGGCATCACCTTCATTGTCTTAATGTACTACAATTAAAAGGGAATATCAAACCATGTTACACAGTAGTTAAATGGCATGAAAATTTTAGGAAACAAAAGATTGTAAGGAGGAATTGACGACATAGGAGTCACAAACCTTAAATGATGACCAAAGACCAATTATAGGAAAGGCCAAACCATATTTCTATCGCCGAGAAGGAAAAAACTTACACAATCAAACCTCAAATCAAGCAAAATAATGTTCACCAATAAAAAAGCTTGCCTAAGAGTAACTTCATAACTAGTTTTAATATACTGCAATCAAAAGGGAATATCTAACCACGTTACACAATAGTTATATGGTATGAAAATTTTAAGAAACAAAATATTGTAAGGAAGGAATTGACAACATAGGAGTCACATACCTTAAATGATGATCAACAGACCAATTATAGGAAAGACCAAACCATATTTCTATCACCCCCCAAAAAAAAAAAACAATTACGAAGGAAAAATATAAATCACAACATTTTAAACATAAACTATCATATGCAGTAAAATATATGCAAATGTCCTCCCTTTTCTAAACTCAAAATTTGAGTCACCAGAATTTGCATTATCATTGACAGCAATCCACATTAGTTATTCCTCTCCAAAGTATAATTTGATCCTTGTAAAAAATCTTAAACAAAGTATTAAAATTGATCGTCGAGGGATTATTGAGAAGATACTTAAAAAACTCCAAGGTTCAAGACAAAAAAGAGAAGAGAAGTAAGTCAAAAGTTTACACAATCATATTTCAAATCATGTAAAATAATCTTCACCTGTAAAAAGCTCGCCTAAGAGTAACTTTATAACTGTTTAGATTTCTATCTTGTAAGCCTCTCCCAAAGTTCAACAAGTTGGCCTCTCCTCCATTGTCTTAATGTATTGCAAATTTGCAATCAATAAGAAATATTTAACCTTGTTACACAACAGTTAAATGACATGAAAATTTTAAAGAACAAAAAATTATAAGGAATGAAATGACAACATAGGAATCACATATCTTAAATGATGACCAATAGACCAATTATAGGAAAGACCAAACCATATTTCCATCGCTCTTCATAAATAACTACTAAGGAAAAATATAAATCATAACATTTTAAAAAGAAACTATTGTATGCAGTAAAATATATGCAAAAAAAAGTCACGTAATCATGCAAAAAAACGAATTTGTATTCCCTACGAATGAAGGCACACATCCTCCCTTTCTGAAGCTCAAAAGTTAAGTCACTGGAACTTGGATTATAATTGACAACAATCCACATCAATCATTCCTATCCAAAGTATAATTTGATAACTGTAAGAAATCTCTTGACAAGCACTAAAGTTGACGTTGAGAGATTGTTGAAAAAATACTTAACAACTTCAAGGTTCAAAACAAAAAGAGAAAAATAAGGAAAAAGTTTACACAGCCATAACCTCAAATCAAGTAAAATAATGTTAACTTGTAAAAAGCTCGTGTGAAGATAACTTCATAACTGGTAGATTACTGCCTTGTAAGCCCCCCAAAGTTTGACATGTTGGTCTCTCCTCTACTGTCTTAATGTACTGCAATCAATAGGGAATATCTAACCTCGTGACACAACATTTAAATGACATAAAAATTTTAAGGAATAAAAAATTATAAGGAAGTAAGTGGCAAATGAAGAGTCATATACCTTACATAATGACCTACTAGTTATAGGAAAGGTCAAACCATATTTCTATCAACCCCCTCCTCCCCACACACAAACAAACAATTATTAAGAAAAAATATAAATCATAATCATTTCAACTAGAAACTATCATATGCACTAAAATATACGCTAAAGAAATGGTCAAGTAAAAATGAAAGAAAACAAAGATGTATGCCCTACGAAGGTATGCACACATGTTCTCCCGTTCCAAAACTCTAAAATTGTGTCATTAGAACTTGCATTACGATTGACAACAATTCATATCAGTCATTTCTATTCAAAACATAGTTTGGTAATTGTGAAAAATCTTAAGCAAATGACATAAGTTGATCGCTGAGATCATAATGAAGATACTTAAGAGCTTCAAAGTTCAAGACAAAAAAAAAAAGGAAAAAAGCTAATACAATTATACCTCAAATCAAGCAAAATAATGTTCACCTATAAAAAGTTCGTCAAAAGATAACTTCATCACTGCTTAAATTGCTACCTTATAAGCCTCCCAAAGTTCAACAAGTTGGTATCTCCTCTACTGTCTTAAGGTACTGCAATAATAGGAAATATCTAACCTCGTGACACAGCAGTTAAACGGTATGAAAATTTCAAGGAACAAAAAACTATAACAAAGTAATTGACAACAGAAGAATCACATACCTTAACTGATGACAAGTCAACCAATTATAGGAAAGACCAAACCATATTTCTATCTCTTTCCCCCTCCCCACAAATAATTACAAAGGAAAAACATAAATCGTAAGTATTTTAAATAGAAACCATCATACAAAATAAAATATATGTAAAGGAAATAGCCATGTGGAGGAGTAATAAAACGAACCCGTATACCCTACAAAGGTATGCACACAAGCCCTCCCTCTCCAAAGCTCAAAAATTGTGTCATTGAGACTTGCATTATCATTGACAACAATCTAACATCAATCATTCCTATATAAATTATAGTTTGATAACTGTAAGAAATCTTAAGCAAAACACTTATGTTGATCGTTGAGAGATCATAGACAAGATACTTAAGAACTTCAAGGTTCAAAACAAAAAAGAGAAGAGAAAGAAAAAGTTTACACAATCATACCTCAAATCAAGCAAAATAAAGTTCACTTGTAAAAAACTCGCCTAAGAGTAACATTAAAACTACTTAGATTGCTGCCTTGTAAGCCTCTCCCAAAGTTCAACAAGTTGGCCTCTCCTCCATTAACTTAATGTATTGCAATCAATAGGGAATATCTAACCTCGTAATACAACAGAAAAATGACATTAAAATTTTAAGGAACAAAAAATTGTAAAGAAAGAATTAACAACATAGGAATCGCATACCTTAAATGATGACCAATAGACCAATTATAGGAAAGACCAAACCATATTTCTATCGTCCCCCCCCCCCCCCCAAAAAAAAACAAACAATTACTGAAGAAAAATATAAATCACAACATTTTAAATAGAAACTATCTCATACAGTAAAATATATGCAAAAGAAAGTCATGTAGACAGTAGACATGCAAGAAAACAAACTAGTATTCCCTATGAATGTATGCACACCTCCTCCCTTTCCAAAACTCAAAAGTTGAGTCGTTGGATCTTACATTATCATTGACAATGATCCACATCAGTCATTCCTATCCAAAGTATAGTTTGATAATTGTAAAAAATCTTAAGCAAAGCACTAAAGTTGATTGTTGAGAGATTATTGGGATGATACTTATTGATTGTTGAGAGATTATTGGGATGATACTTAAAGACTTCAAGGTTCAAGACAAAAAAGACGAGAATAAAGGAAAAATTTTGCACAATCATACCTCAAATGAAGCAAAATAATGTTCATCTTTAAAAAGCTCGCTTAAAAGTAACTTCATAACTACTTAGATTGCTGGATTGTAAGCCTCTCCCAAAGTTCAACAAGTTGGCCTCTCCTCCATTGTTTAATGTACTGCAATCAAAACGGAATATCTAACCTCATTACACAATAGTTACATGACAAGAAAATTTTAAGGAACAAAAAATTGTAATGAAGAAATGGTGAACAGATGAATCACATACCTTAAATGATGACCAATAAATCAATTATAAGAAAGATCAAACTATATTTCTATTGCCCCCCAAAACAATTACAAAGAAAAATATAAATCATAACATTTTAAGAAGAAACTACCGTATGTAGTAAAATATAAGCAAAAAGAGTCATGTAAACATGCAAGAAAATGAACTTGATTTCCCTACGAATGTATACACACATCCTCCCTTTTCAAAGCTTAAAAGTTGAGTCACTGGAACTTGTATTATCATTGACAACAATCCACATCAGTCATTCCTATCCAAAATATAGTTTGATAACTGCAAGAAATCTTAAGCAAAGAACTAAAGTTGATCATTGAGAGATTATTGGGAAGATACTTAAAAATTTCAAGCTTCAAGTCAAAAAAGAAAAGAGAAATAAGAAAAAAGCTTACACAAGTATACATCAAATTAAACAAAAACAATGTTCACTTGCAAAAAGCTCGCGCAAAGATAACTTCATAATGGTAGATTACTACCTTGTAAGCCTCTCAAAGTTAAGCAAGTTGGTCTCTCCTCCACTATCTTAATGTACTGCAATCAATAGGTAATATCTAACCTCGTAACACAGCAGTTAAATGGCATCAAAATTTTAAATAACAAAAAATTGTAAGAAAGTAATTGACAAAAGAGAAGTCATATACCTTAAATGATGACCTATTAGTAATATGAAAGACCAAACCATATTTCTATGAATCCCCCCACCCCCACACAAACAAAAAATTGATAACAAAAAATAAATCATAAGCATTTAAAATCGAAACTATAATATGCATTAACGCATATAGTAAAGAAATGGTCACGTAGACATAAAAGAAAACAAACCTGTATACCCTATGAAGGTATGCACACATGTCTTCTCTTTCTAAAACTCCGAAGTTGTGTCATTAAAACTTGTATTACCATTGACAACAATTCATATCAATCATTTCTATCCAAAGCGATGTTTGATAACTGTGACAAATCTTAAGCAAAGAACATAAATTGATAGTTGAGATCATAAGGAAAATACTTAAGAACTTCAAGGTCAAAGACAAAAAAAAAAATAAAAAAACTAACACAATCATACCTCAAATCAAACAAAATAATGTTCACCTGTCAAAAACTCGCCTAAGGATAAGTTCATCACTACTTAGAATGTTGCCTTGTAAGTCTCCCAAATTTAACAAGTTGGTTTCTTCTCCACTTTCTTAATTTACTCCAATTAATACGGTGCATCTAATCTCATGACACAGCAGTTAAACGACATGAAAATTTCAAGAAACAAAAAATTGTTGGGAAATAATTGGCAACAGAGAAGTCAAATACCATAACAAGTCGACCAATTATGGTAAAGATCAAATCATATTTCTATCACCTCCTCCCCCTCCTCCCTCCCCACAAACAATTACCAAGAAAAACATAAATCATAAGTATTTGCAATAGAAATTGTCGTGCGCAATAAATTATATGTAAATGAAATAGCCACGTAGACGAACATGAAAACGAACCCGTATACCCTATGAAGGTATGCACACATGTCCTCCCATTCCAAAACTCTAAAATTGTGTCACTAGAACTTGCATTATTATTGACAACAATCCACATCAATCATTCTTATCTAAAGTATAGTTTGATATCTGTGAGAAATCCTAAACAAAGAACATAAGTTGATCGTTGACGTCATAGGGAAGACACTTAAGATCTTAAAGGTTAAAAGACAAAAAAAATAAGAGAAGGAAAAATTTTACACAATTATACCTCAAATCAAACAAAATAATATTTACCTGTAAAAAAAGCTCGCCTAAGAGTAACTTCATAACCGCTTATATTGCTGTCTTGTAAGCCTCTCCCAAAGTTTAACAAGTTGGTCTCTCCTCCATTGTCCTAATGTACTGCAATCAATAGGGAATATCTAACCTCGTTACATAACAGTTACATAGCATGAAAATTTAAAGGAACAAAGAACTGCAAGGAAGGAATTCACAACGTAGGAGTCACATACCTTAAATGATGACCAATAAACCAATTATTGGAAAGACCAAACCATAATTCTATCGCTTCCCACCAACAATTACCAAGGAAAAATATAAATCGAAACATTTTAAATAGAAACTATCATATGCGGTAAAATATATGCAAAAAAAAGTCACGGAGAAATGCATGAAGACGAACTTGTATTGCCTACGAATGTATGCACACGTCCTCCATTTCCGAAGCTCAAAAGTTGACTCATTGGAACTTACATTATCATTGACAACAATCCACATCAATCATTCCTATCCAAAGTATAGTTTGATAACTGTAAGAAATCGTAAACAAAACACTAAAGTTAATCGTTGAGAGATTATTAGGAAGATACTTAAAAATTTAAAGATTCAATACAAAAAAAAGAAAAGAAATAAGAAAAAGCTTACACAATCATATCTAAAATCAAGCAACTCGCCAAAGAGTAACTTCATCACTGCTTAGATTGCTGCCTTGTAAGCCCCTCCCAAAATTTATTAAGTTGGTCTCTCCCCCATTTTCTTAATGTACTGCATTCCGTAGAGAATATCTAACCTCGTTACACATTAGTTAAATGGCATAAAAATTATAAGGAAGAATTAACAATATAGGAGTCGCATACCTTAAATGATTATGAAAAAGAAAGTCATGTAGACAAGCAAGAAAATGAACTTGTATTCCCTATGGGTGAATGCAAACGTCCTCTCTTTCCAAAGCTCAAAAGTTGAGCCATCGGAACTTGCATTATCATTAACAACAATTCACTTCAGTCATTCCTATCCAAAGTATAGTTTGATAACTATAAGAAATCTTAAGCAAAACACTAAAGTTGATCAATGAGAGATTATTGAGAAAATACTTAAAAACTTCAAGGTTTAAAACAAAAAAGAAAAGAGAAGTATGGAAAAAACTTACACAATCTCATAATCCCTCAAATCAAACAAAATAATGTTCACTTGCAAAAAGCTCGCCTAAAAGTAACTTCTTAACTGGTAGATTACTGCGTTGTAAACCTCTCAAAGTTCGACATGTTAGTCTCTCCTCCATCGTCTTAATGTATTGCAATCAATAGGAAATATCTAACCTCGTGACACAACAGTTAAATAGCATAAAAATTTTAAAGAACAAAAAATTGAAAGGAAGTAATTGGCAATAGAAGAGTCACATACCTTTAAATGATGACTTACTGGTTATAGGAAAGACAAAACCATATTTCTATCAACCCCCAATACACAAACAATTATTAAGGAAAAATATAAATTCTAACCATTTTAAATATAAACTATCATACATACTAAAATATATGCAAAAGAAATAGTCACGTATACATGCAAGAAAACAAACATGTATGCCCTAAGAATGTATGCACAAATGTCCTCTCTTTCCAAAGCTTTAAAGTTGTCATTAGAACTTACATTACCTAACAACAATCCACATCAGTCATTCATATCCAAAGCATAGTTTGATAACTGTGAGAAATCTTAAGCAAAGAATTAAAGTTGATCGTTGAGATCATAAGGAAGAACCTTAAGAACTTCAAAGTTCAATACAAAAAAGAGAAGAAAAAAACTTACACAAACATACCTCAAATTAAACAAAACAATATACACTTGTAAAATGCTCGTCTGATGGTTAACTTCATAACTGCTTAAATTACTACGTTGTAAGCCTCTCAAAATTTGACATGTTGGTCTCTCCTCCACCGTCTTAATGTAATGTCTAATCTCGTAACACAACAATTAAATTGAATGAAAATTTGAACGAACAAAAAATTATAAAGAAGTAATTGGCAACAGAGGAGTCATATACCTTAAATGATGACCAATAGGCCAATTAATGGAAAGACCAAACCATATTTCTAAATCATTAGCGTTTTAAATAGAAACTATCATATGCACTAAAATATATGCAAAAGAAATAGTCACGTAGACATGCAAAAAAAAGAACCCGCAAGCCCTACGAAAACAAGCACACATGTCCTCCCTTTCCCAAGTTTAAATTGTGTCACTAGAACTTGCATTATGATTGACAACAATCCATATCAATCATTCCTATCCAAAGCATAGTTTGATAACTGTAAGAAAACTTAAGCAAAACACTTAATTTGATCGTTGAGAGATCATAGTGCAGATACTTAAGAACTTCAAGGTTCAAGACAAAAAAGAGAAGAGAATGAAAGAGAAAGAAAAAACTTACACAATCATACCTCAAATCAAGCAAAATAATGTTCACTTATAAAAAGCTCACCTGAAGGTATAACTGCTTAGATTACAACCTTTTAAGCCTTCCAAAGTTCAACATGTTGGTCTCTCCTCCACCATCTTAATATACAGCAATCAATAGAGAATATCAAAACTCGTGACATAGAAGTTAAATGGCATAAAAATTTTGAAGGAACAAAAAATTGTAAGGAAGTAATTGACAACAGATGGGTCATATACCTTAAATGATGACCAATAAACCAATTATTGGAAAGACCAAACCACGCAAGAAAACGAACCTGTATGCCCTGCGAAAGTATGCACACATGTTCTCCCTTTCCAAACCACTAAAGTTGTGTTACCATTAACAACAATCCATATCAATTATTCTTATCCAAAACATAGTTTGATAACTGTAAGAAATCTTAACCAAAAGATTTAAGTTTATCATTGAGAAAGATACTTATGAACTTCGAAGTCCAACAAAAAAAAAAGTAAGAAAAAAAGGTTTTTTTTTTACAAAATAAGGTTCATCTGTAACAAGCTCACCTGAAGGTTAGGTACCTAATTTGTAAGTATGTGCTTACATATTTATGAATGTATTGAGAATTTACACATAAACGCTCCTTACTAAACTCAGCTAGCGTCTTGCAGTACTATGTCTTAAGTGGCTACCTCTTTCTTGAGATCGGTGAGTTTTCCATCAATCTTTGACCAAACATAAGAAACTCACTTTTTGACGAAACAACCTAACAGATGATCTAAATGAACCCACATGGTAAAAACATACCTACTTTCAAAAATCAACCAAATGCAGTTAAGAATTCTTAAACAAAGGTACCAAGGCATCCATTTCTACAAGTAAAAGGCTTGATAAATCATTGTGTGAACTTCCAGGCAAAACTCAAAAATTGTTACAATAGGGTTATAAAAAATGGACTCAACCCGGAAACCCGGAAACAAACTTTAAAATAGTCATATAGTAATAAAGATACACATAATAAAAAATAAAAATACAAGCACAGACACATAAGGAGGCACATACACACCAACACTTCGATAACAAAAGAAAAAAAAAACAGAGTAATAACCACACAGACAAACATGTTATACACATTAAAACACAAAAACACTTTATATAAGAAAGATACAGACATACTATCATAAAAATATACACGCCAACAACCAATCGCAATAAACATAAAAACCTATACACCAAAAAAAAATTGATAAAAATAAATACACATTGTACACATAAAAACACACACAAAAACACATTGATTAAAAGAATACACATACACTAATGAAAACGCACTGCCACCTTAAATTAAAAAACATACACACACTAATACACCAAAAAAACATGCACACTAACACACCAAAGGCATGCACACACATACACAAACTATTACACAAATACACATGTATGCGCACACCATCACTGAAACAAACACACAAACACACTAATACATACACACCCACACACAATGTGTTAACAAACACTACTACACAATAAAATACACATAATGCATCAAAAAACACAGACACCAACATACCAAAACACACAAACACACTATTACACATACACAAACACAAACACAACATACACACATACACTAATACATCATCTCATATCACACACACCACTAATACACCAACTAAAATATGCACACACTAATACACCAAAAAATACACACACAATGAAGCACCTAAACACACACACATTCACAAAAATGCATACATTCCATCACATGTAGTGTTAACACAAACTAATCCACCAAAAACACGAACACTAATATACAATAACACACGCTATTACACGAACACAAATACACACACTAATACACTAAAAAATACACACATTAATACACCAAAACACACACACACCCCAGCTAATCAACATATACATGCACACCTACACACCGTGTTAATACACACTAATATACCCAAAAACACATACATACTCCTACACCAAACAAATAAACACAATATTATAGAAACATAAACTAACGCATAAACAATAATATACCCAGAAAAAAACCCAAAAACATACGCTCTGTTCACACACACTAATACATCAAAGAAACACACTCATACACTCTGTTCACACATACTAATACACAAAAGAAATACACTCATACACTAATACACCAAAGAAACATAGACACATTTATATTTTGCTCAACGGTGCCAAAGCTTGAGGGCAAGAGGCTAGCTAGACCCTCAGTGCCCCTCAACTATCTCTATCCCCTATATATGTTTTATGGAGGTTTTCCAAAAAAGACTTTAGCGGACATCTTCTGAACCAAAAAACATAACGAGAGCCTAAGACATGGCGCTTGGACTTTTGTCGAATATCTTAGCAACATCGCTTTGCTTTGAATTCACGGGGCGTCATGATGCAAGATGCCACCAAGACACGTCCATTTCTGCGTCCAAGTCAATTAGGGTCTAAAAACTAATGTGTTCTTTTTTCATAACTTGCAAATTTAAAGATCATCTAGAATATGATAATTACTACCATTGAAAACTTTCAAACAACCACCACAATTTTTATAAAAACACATTAATATTTAAAAATGAAAACTATAACATCTACTCAAAGATATTCAAAAGGAATAGTCATGCAAGAAGCCGACCTGTATGCTCTTCAAAAGTATGTGTAGAGTTGTGTCACTTAAACCTGAATTACCATAAACAAAACTGTCATTGTTCATTCGTATCCAAAGCAACATGGTGTAGGATCTTCAAGTTTCAACATCAGTGTCTTTATAGTTCGATAACTACAAGAAATCTTAAGCAAAAAATAGAGATCAGGGATAATAATTAAGAACTTCACGAGAAGAGAAGAAAAGAAAATGCTAACAAAATCATACCACAAAATCAATACCATACAATACCCAAAGAAAAATCTATACCTTTCACAAGAAAACGCTTGGATTGCGGCTTTATGAGCCTCCCAAATTTCAATAGGTCAGTCTTTTCTCCATTTCTCCACCATCTTTAAGATACTGCACTCAATAAGCAATATTACACATTGAGTCATAGCACAAAAATTTAAGAAATAAAATACTGTAAGCAATTAATTGACACAAAAATTCAAGTAATTGTCACATTGAGTTATGGCACAAAAATGTAAGACATAAAATACTGTAAAGAAGTAATTGGCAGCAGAATAGTTTTATGCCTTGAATAATGCCTAGTAGAAAAAGGAAAGATTGATCATTCTCATACTTAAACATATACTTATACGAAAATCAATTGAATAGAGATATAATTTTTGGTTAAAAGGATCTTATTAAACTGTTTCAAGCATAATTGCAAGGATAAATTACTATACATGCTTAGTCATTACAAATTTCCCATTTCGAGCCACCATATTGATACATAAATAAATGACCCAATAAAATATGAAACAGACATTAGAACATCAAGTGTTCAGAATAAGTATTTGGTGAATAGGATAAAAAAGTTCTAGGCAAACTGGGCAAAATAGATGAGGAAAGTATGCTTAATCAATTTTGGAATAGGTGCTTGTAAGCTGGGGTTTATCTCCAAAACTACAATTTAGTCACAACACTTGTACGTGAAAAAAACAACTGATAAAATTAATGATACAGATACATGCAATATATATGCATCGCTGCGATGTAAACGTCATATTAGATTTCTCAAATGTGAATCAAATTTGACTTTTTTTATCACCATTAAAATATGACAAAATTGATCTCCAGAAGTAGCAATAAATTGGTCGAATTCCTACATATGAATAAGACATCCATAAAAGAGTAAACATAATTTAGCTAAATCTCAGAGCAAAATATAAAGAGATATCAATGATCAAGTCAAACGGAGAACAGAATCAGGGAAGATTTTTTATTGATCAACTTACAAGAGGTGGGGTCCCTTGAGAAATACGCTGAACAGCAGAAGGCCACCGAGTATTCCACATGTATGGCCCACCTACTGCTTGAAGAGAAATTCCCTACACTATTCAGATTACGGGAAACTGACTTTATCAGAGATAGAGTTTTTTGAATTGGAGGTGCAAACCCAAAGAGAGCGACATAGAACCACAAATTGCGGAATAACTTCAAAAGTGCAGGTTCCACATATACAATAGGATCAAAATCTGAACATATTTCAGCCACAACAAGAAATAGAGGTCCTAGAAAATCTGCCTCAAGTTTCTGACTGTTTGAAAATATATATATATCACAATGAAAGTTTACCCAAAAAAGTGCAACATATTGCAGAATCATGTTACCAAGATACGCCCCAGCTGCAGGAGATAGCCCTAAGCAAACAGATAATGTACCTGAGCACATGTACTTAACACAAGGGGTTTGAAGCGAATGAGCAAGACACGCAGCAGCTGACGACAACGAGTGAGAGCAATTTGGGAAATCCCCACAAACAATAAGCCGAAGAGCTCATCACAAATTCTCAACTTTCGCCAGACAGAGAATAAACATGCTTCAGCAGCTTCTATCAACAATGCCAAAGTTCCATGCAACAACCTCTTCGATGACTTCCCATCCAAATCAACAGATGAAAGACTATTGATTTGTAACCTGGTTGCAGCTTGATAAACCGACAGCTTTTTATTGATTCCAACTTTCAGTAGCTGCCCCTGTTCCGTCCGGTCACGCTTCCTTATCTGCCAACAAAACCAAATATTTTAACCAGCTTTATCATTCATCTATATAGTTTTTTCATCAAGACATCAATAAAATTCAAAACCAAAAGGGTGGATACCCATGAATTTTACCTTTAGGAAAGCCAACATTGATTGGAGTTGCTCCTTGGCGAATGGCCCTCACTTGTTCCAAAAGCTTAAGGTCAATCTGGACTTTATCCAATATGTGTCCCAATCAGCTTGAAAGCAATCTCCTGTTGTTGAAGGCTCTCCACAGGCTCTTCCTCAAAAGAGGCTACCACTCGCTTGTACGTCGCGGAACAGCCTCCTCCTCCATCATTGAACCCAACACCAGCACCAAATATATCCACATTGCTCTTACACGCAAGGCTGCCCCCATTCATCACCAATCCTTTCGTCGACAATGCACTGGTCTTCTCATCTGTAACCCTTGAAGCCTCACCGCTCGAAGAACTAGAGGCATTGCTGACCTCGTTTCCTGGACTGTTTCTCTCATTTGATTGATAATGGTTTGCACTGAGGGGCGAACTCTGAGACGATGACGCTTCAGGTGTTATCGCAACTAGCTGCTTCGGTGAACTAGGAACCGAAATTTCAAATCGATCTAGAAGAGTGGACACTAATTTGTGTGCATAGGAAGGAAGAATTTGAGGAAAATACTGCAACAGAGCATTCAAGAAAACCCTTGAAACCCCCAAATCCCCACTGACATTGTTAATCGCCGACATCACAATCTCTCCCGTATACTCCGGAACGGCCATGGCAAAATCCGACGACAACTCACTGGCTTTATTCACATAACTCAAAAAATCGAACGAATCGATTGAATCGCTTCCAAACGACTGTGGCCAAAAAGAATACGGAATCGACTTAAAAAACCCTAGGACTGCCGGTTAGGGCCTCATGTCGTCGAAATTGGGGCATTTAGAAAGAAATCTAGCGGTGGCGAGTACAGAGTCAATCGGTGGACATCGGCCACAAATCCAAGCCAATTTATCAGCAAACTGCGAAAGATTTTGTGCGATCAGATCGCAGAGTTCGATCAACGACTCCATTGCTTTACAATGGTGAAACTTTTCGGAGAGAGGGGAGAGAAATCAAACAAACGGAGGTGAAGAATACATCGGGTGGTGGAATTTAGGGTTTATGGAGAGACGATGGCGGAGGTTTGTACATTGGGACTCAGGAGGTTGGCTGTTCTTCTTTCTGAATTTTTGATTTTATATATATGTGTCGTTGGCTGTGTCTGATGAGATCTTTGGGTTTAAGGTCTCTCAGATTTTGTTTCCTTTTTCGTTAGTGTTTTAATTACTCACCCGTGTTTTAATTACTCACCCCAACTTGATGAGATTTAGAAATCAAATCATACTTTACCTTCAAGTTTCCTTAATTGGCCGTTACTTGAGATGATGAATTATGTCACCAATTAAGTTCATAATTAGCTCATTAAGACTTAATTTATTGATTTAATTTATTGATTTAATTCTCTGTAACCTTTGATTGTTCGTCAGTTTCGTCAAATATTGAAAGTGGGTGTTGATTAAATAGTTCCACTAAAACTATATCATTTTTTTTTTAATATTTTTTTTTTGGAGGGGGAGGAGGGGAGAGAGGAAGAGGGCTTGTATTCTTGACATCAAAAAGGTAAAGTTTTCACTAGATAAAGAGTATCATTAGACCAAAGGTCTATTAGTCTAACATTACATCATTATGTTAACAAATTAGGTTAAATTTTTAGGTCTAAATAGAATTATTCTAAACTTTTAATCCAACGACTGTAATTATTAAATCCTCAAATTATGTTCAATAAATATTTTTTCCTTTATTTGGGTTTCTATGCTTTGAATTGAGCACTATGATTTAATGTTTTACTATTTGCAAAGAGCAATGCTATTAGAACATAATTTAGAAACTTAACAATTTTGGTCATTAGATTGTCAATGAGTCCCAATATTAAATTATCACTG
>CAUOFW020004838.1:0-29606 GCA_963454935.2 Ilex paraguariensis | reverse complement strand
AAAATGATGTTGAAGAAGTAAATTCTACCACCACCGATGATTGAGTTGGTGTGAAGCTGGTGTTAGGAATTGATTGAGATGATTCTACTACCCACTATGTTTATTTGTGTTATGTTTGTGTAATGTTGAATTATATCAAATTTAAGTAGTATTATGAACATTTGTTGTTTGTGTTTTGTTCGAATATGTTATGTTATATTATGTTGTTTTAGATTATGTTAGATTATTTAAAATGTTGTTGAATTATTTAAAATGTTAGATTTATTTAAAATTTTGGATTATGTTGGCTTGAACTTGAACTTAGACGTGGGCTTGGACTTGGGTGGCGACGGGGAAAGCGGGACGGGAATTATAAATTTACCCACGGATGGGGATGAAGATGAAAATTATACCCATTAATGGGGGTGGACCGAAGATGGACGAAGGTTTTTTAAGCGGGTACGGGAATGAAGACTATACCCCCGCCCCCATTTCGGTCCATTGACATCCCTATGCGATTTTAGCGATTTTTAAACAGTTTGTTTCCTTACGTGTCTGTTTGATAATATCATTTAAGGCTTAAAATTAAATATTTTAAGCACTTAATGAATTAAACTTATTTGATAACTTATAACTCATACCACTTAATATTTTAAATACTTTTTAAAAATATGCTAAGATTTTAAATAACAAGTCGCTTACTTGTCCCTTAATACTGAGAAATGTTAGTCGGTAAGGATTTTATCAATTCATCATAATAAACAAATATACCCTCAATGCATTTTACATTCTTAACTTTTCAATACCTACCACCATCATTGTGTTACCGCCGCCACCACCACCAACACTATCACCACCACCACCACCATTACCATTATGTCGCCACCACACCACTATCATTGTATCACTATCACCACCACCACCACCACCGTATCGTTGTCATCACTGTCACCACCACCACCACCACCACCGTATCGTTGCCATCACTGTCACCACCACCACCACCATGGTAATGGTAGAAAAAAGATAGTTGTAGAGAGATAGTAAAAATAAATAAAAATTAGAGTAATAATAATTTTCAAACTTCAGCTCCTTATATTTATTTTAATTTAATTAAATATTTAAATTTCAATTGATACCAAATAGTCTGCGAATTAAAAAATTCAACATTCAATTTTCAGTTTTATCAAACACCACTTAACTAACGAGGTTTCGGTTCACGGTTCAACCGATCTAATCGGTTGGTCTGGTTCAAGTCTGATAACACTAATCTTGGGAGTCATTAATGATAGTCAAACTCAAAATATCTGAATTTACAAATTCATTCTTAAACTAATTTTATGAAAGTATTTAAATTTTTAATAACTAAATTTTTTTAACGTATTTTTTTGGTACTTGGAATTCTTCAACTATACTGTCTCTCCCGTTCACAATAAAAATAAAAAATAAAAAATTATACAGTCTCTTGATTATCTCAATAAAAGATTATATATTATGAACTCAATTGGGATTACTAAGTAAATTTGAAAAAATTACACTAGAAAAATCTAAATCCAACCCTTTTGAGCTCGACATGTAATGATTAAACTCAGGTTTTATATACTTAGAAAAAAAATTCAAATTTAGGACGCATGAGCTTATATCCCACTTTTTATTTGATCGCCGAGCTAACTTACGTACATTTAATAAATTAATTTTCATTTCAATAAAATAAACTACAGTATCCATCATCAGAAAGAAATATAATGGTAATTAACTTATATTTTTTAAATTTTCCTACTTTTCCTTTGTCGTATAAACAAAAAAATAGAGAAATAAGTTTTTTATTATTTAAAAAGAATATTTTGGAACCATCTTGATATTAATAAACTAACAAAAATCAGGTAAATTATCTAGATCAGCTAATATAATTAATAGATGTTAAAGGTCAGATTATGGTACCAAAATAATTTTTTTTTGGTATTGTATCTTTAATTTTTATTTAATAAAAAATTATAGTGTATAATTTTATTATTTTATATTTTCTAAATAAGTACCTATAAAAAATTTTAAATTACAACCCACGATTTAAATCACATTAATACTTAGTTGACTACTGAGCAATGGTAAAGCGGCGAGTACCTTTGTTATTACTTGGTGTGCAAGTGAGTACGGAATGGTTTTCGTGTGTAATTGGACGACAATTATAGAGACTAGGACTGAAAGTGAGATGGAATCGGAGTCATATTGCATGTGGACCACTCTCAAATCAAATATTTCGGCTGGACTTATTAAGGCCAGTTGAATGAATACTCAAACTTCTTCGGTGGTGCGGGTGATCTATATTTAATCGGATTGAAAAAAAAATTAATTAAAATAAACATAAATTAATTATTATTTGTGCTCGAAGGCACGGTAAAATAAAAAAAAATAAAGTAAAAAATGACCATTGCTAAAAAAAAAAAGCACCACTCCATACGACAAAACAATCGAACAATAAAATCGTTTCATTTTCTCATTCGATATGCCACAACAGAAATTGTTGAATCAAACATCATACACAAATATTTCAATTTCGAACAATAATCTAAAGAAGCCTTCAATACTCCAAAACAAATTGAGGATCTACATGACTTATTAGTAATATAAATTACCCAGAACCTAGCTTTAACAATCTGCTAGGGAGATCACCTTCATTTTTCAGCATCAAACAAAACCATGCTCTGAGCAACAATGGGGAAATCTTTTGCTCAGTGACTTAACAAAAGAATTATCGATAAAAGTTAAAATGTACTCCTTATGGAATTTTAATGCAAAAATATCATGGTTAACATTTGTAAAATACATTAAAGATTCAAGAAGTCTTCAACTCTTTAAACAAACAATTTACAAAAGCCCAAATGTAATAAATTAGTCCAAACTACAAAATATTCGTTCAAATTAAAATGTATTTATTAAGGAAAGACAAAGCATGCATCAACAAACAAAAAATACATGACAAAAGAAATAGTCTAAAATTTGCATCAACCATATTTAAGAGGTGATGCACATAATATTTTCAAAAGGTATCTTAATACCAAAAAAAAAATAGAACACTTTCAAGACACTAACATAGGCTTACACATTCATGTGAACCCAATTTAGGATTAGTAACCAAACAATTAAACAACACTTTATGAACTTTGTGAGTCAGTGTGTGCATGTTTGTGAAAACAATATGAAGTTTGTGAGTCGGCGTGTGCATAAAAACAAAACAGGGTGAAGGTGTTGGGGTTATAGCATAAAAATGGGTGATCATGTACGTATCCATTCGCACCAACTTAAATTTATCTTCTCCAAAATCACCATGATAAACCTAAACACCAAGCAACATCGAAAGGACAAAAAAACACACCTCTTAAATTAAAAGGTTTTGAAACCCAACCCACCATAACTAGCTCCACTGAAACCATAATGTGAAAGAACTAAACACATTATTAAGCATCGAAATCTCATAAATTTAAGAATTCAAAGCAAGCTTGAATCCCCACTTTTCCAAAATCCCGTCCTTAGAACCTTTGGTGAAACTCGTCGTTTTTGGTGTGGTTGCGTAGCTCTCGACGAGAGAAACAACTTTTCCTCTTGACTCGAGTTGATTCGAGCAAAACTTGGCCCTAGATCGCAAGGAGAGCTTGAGAACCCTTGTTTCTCCCTCTTTCTCTCTCTTTTGCTATCGTTCAACCAGTTGAGCACAAATGGGGGAGAAAATCAGATTTTTCCTCCTATTTATATCCTTAGAATACTTGGCCCATAATGCGCTACACGGCCCTTTTTTTCTCAGGTCATTTTTCGCCCCGAAACGATTAAATTTCGTCCTAATTTAAATTCAAAATATTTTTTTATTTTAACTTGCCTCAATTTATTTTCCAGCTTTCAAAATTTTATTAAAAATCTTGTATTTGAGTCACCCGAGACTCAACCGCCTCGTAAAACGTGAAAAATTGACTATTTCAGAATTTGATGAAATTTGACGGGTAACTAAATTTCGCGAGAAGAATCCAACGGTGAGGTCCGTTTCATTATATGAGATCTAGAAAAATATGAACTTTCAACCCGCACTATAGTGACAAATTACTGTTTTGCCCTTTTTCGTAAAAAAATCAAATTTACCAGGGTTTTACAGCATCAATCTTGGTCAAGTAAAGCCTCAGCTGTAGAATTCATGTCATTTCCAATATGGTAAATAATTTCAATAAGTGGAAACTCTAGGGCCATATAAACCTACTCTCTAAACCCAAAAAACAAAGAGCTTTTGTAGTTGTACTAAGTTGACAAAC
Source organism: Ilex paraguariensis (assembly GCA_963454935.2). Lineage (NCBI taxonomy): Eukaryota > Viridiplantae > Streptophyta > Magnoliopsida > Aquifoliales > Aquifoliaceae > Ilex > Ilex paraguariensis. The sequence goes on along the minus strand of CAUOFW020004838.1, from coordinate 25,332 downwards.
CAAAAAGATGATATATTTGTCAAACTCACACACCTAGATGAAGCAATTAATTCAAAACAAGCACTAAAAAGATGATAAGTTTCCATCAAATTCAATTTGGATTTTTTCTCAATATTTTCACATGTGATCATGCTTAGTTTCAGATTAAAAAACTCAAATTTGTGTGTTGGACTTTGATTAAATATCAGGCCAAGGTCTCAGCTTTACTTTCTTTTTTGTTTCATACGTTCTTGATATGGATTTAACATAACTATGTTAACTAATGGATATTCGCTACATCAAAAACTGAGTTAAATACTCTTATAAATCTAATGTTTTGTCTTGACCAAAAAAAAAAAAATCTAATGTTTTGTGAGAGTTTGGAATGAATTTCAATTTGCATTTGGTTGGTATTTTATTTTTGTGACTAATGTAATATCCTCTTCTCTTTTATTCAATTTTGTACATCTATCCATCTTCTAGATCCAATATTAGATGTCATTTTTAAAAAAAATATTATGATGTACCAAGCATTCTGATTTTAAATATTTTTCTAATTTTAATTATTATGATTTACCAAATATTATGAAACATATTGGATTGAATAGTTGAAGGTAGTTTTAGGTGGTTTGATTGATTGACTATATTTTGAGTTATATATTGTCTTCAAGCTTGTTTGTAATTTTTTTGTTTGTTAAATAGTGTCTTCAGATATAAACAATTACTAGTTTATATAATAAAATATAACAAATTTTGAATTCAAAGACAAAAATGATTAAGATCGTTTCATGATAAAAAAAAAATATCATCCGACGTACGATACTATCTCGATTTGTCTCAAACTATTAGGGCCTGTTTGGTATGTGAGACAAGGGAGGATTTGGAAGATGGGTTGAGGAATAAAAGTACACAAACCCAAGAAACCCATGTTTGACATCTACATTTGTAACCCAATTTACTAAACTCAGCCCGCAATTTAAACCTAAGTTCGTGGGTTTCATGAAACCTGATGGGGGGGGGGGGGGGGAGGGGGTTTCACATGGGGGTTAATGGGTTTACAAACAAAATGACATTTATACCCCCATAAAACCCATGTACGTAAACAAACATGGATTTGAATTAAATTGGTTAAGGGGCACAATAGTCATTTATATACAAATATATTATCATAATAGTCATACATCCGTGCACATACCAAACAAGGGTATAAACGACATTGAATGTTGAATCCCATTATTTGGTTTGGAAGGGTTTGAACAAGTCAATTCAAACCCCTCCCAAAAAACCAACCAAACTACCCATTAATATTACAGATTATCTCAAATTTTATTGTTCCTACGCAAAATGAATCCTCAAAATGTTATATCGCCTAAAAAAAATTGGGGTTGTTTATTTGTTGTTTTATATTTTTGTTTTGAGTTTTTGTCCAAAAAAAAAAACAAACAAAAATGTATTTGGTAATTATTTTTGTTTTTGTTTCATCTACATTGTCTTGGAAACAAGCTAAGAAAATGGGAACAAAAAACTTATGTTTTAGGAAACAACCCAAAATTGAAACACGCGGATTTTGCCTCAAAATGTTTTAGGGAGAATTACACTCAGACCCTTGAGATTTGTCACTTAATCATTTAAATCCCCTAAAATTTAAAATATTACACACAAACTCCCTAAGATTTATACACACGTAAACTTTAGACCTCTGCCGTCAAATGTCTGTTAGTATATCCGTTAATAAATTATATCCAAAGCTCTTAAAGTTTGTAAGTGTATAATATTTACATCCCTTAAGTTTAAAATGATATACTTAGACAAAAAATATTCTAATTAAATATATAATATAAAGTATTTTAAATTTTATAACTAAAATACATTATCTATTGTATCATTTATTGAAATAAAATTAAAAATAAAAGTCAAATTTTTCTTAAAAAATCATAATTAGTATACAATATACTATCTATCAGAACAAAACTAAAAAAAATCAAGCATGGAATTTAAGTCATTCATAACATAACACGAATTTTACAAACCAAAATTCATATTCTATTATGTCATTTATTGAAATAAAATCAAAAATAAAAATCTATTTTTTTCTTAAAAAATCATAATTAGTATATAATTATACTTTCTATTGAAATAAAACTAAAAAATAAACATGGGGTCAAACTATAATGAACACAATATACTTTAACTTTACTTTGGGTAATTTGGTCATTTAACAACCAAATGGTCTAAGTAGCTCTAGCTCTATTAGCTCGACGCGCCTTTATGTATCAGTCATTAGTAGGCTTTGCCCCAAGAATCGTAGATTGGGAACCCATAGGTGAAGGCAACATGCAACGAATGGAGCATTCAAAGAGGTGTTAGTTCACATTCATTTGACTCAACAACACAAGCTATTGAGTTGGATAAGCTTGTCAAACTATAATGAACATAATATATTTTAGTTTTAATTGGGGTAATTTGGTCGTTTAAATGACTACATTAAATTCCAATAAATAGTATGATTATATACTAATTATGATTTTTTTTAAAAAGTAGACTTTTATTTTTAATTTTATTTCAATAAAGTTAATAATAGAATATGAATTTTGGTTGTAAAATTTAAAATATTTGATATTCTATTTTTAATTGAAATATTTTTGGTTTAAGTATAACATTTTAAACTTGAGGGGTCTAAGAATTACACCCTATAAACTTTAACGGTTATGGATGTAATTTATTAACAGACATTGACGGCATGGGTCTAAGTATAACGTGCATACAAACCTCAGGGATTTATGTGTAATATTTTAAATATCAGAAGATCTGAGTGATTAAATGACAAATCTCAAAAATTTTAAATATAATTCTCCCAAAATTTTAATTAGTTCTCGATCCTTGTTAACAACAACATTGGGTTATTTTTTGGGGCTAATCTTAACTTGTATAAGATCACTTGAATCTCATTTTTTACTCTCAAAATTTAAAAATATCAATTTATACCTTAAAAGACATAAATTCGTATCATTGTGCACCTCAAATTAACTGTCATCCATTTTGTCATTAAAAAAGTTTGGACTAATTATAAATTGCAGCCATAAAATTCAAAATTTTCATATTTATGATCCAAAAAGTATTTCTTTCATTGAAGCTCGTTAATTAACTCTCAATTTTTTCGTGTCATAACATTTTTGTGTGATGTTCGAATCAAATAAAAAATATTTTTAAAATTTAAAAAAATTATAAAATACATATTTTTTGCTTATTATACTTGTTAAATAACTATTTTATGTCTACAATTAGACACAAATTTTTTGACTGTTTGATCAAATTAAAGTTAGATATAAATAACACAATTATAGACAGAAAATAGCTATTTAATGAGCATTGTAGGTAAAAAATAAGTATTTTTATAATTTTTAAAAAATATTAAATAGTATTATATAAATTGACATAAATGTAAAATATACGACATAACGCAACTGACTCGACACAAAAATATTTTGTGTTAAAAACATTTTTTTACCGACTTGAACACAACAGGAAAATGATATGGCATGACACACAATAACATGATACGACACAATTGAAAAGTATTTAACAAGTATTAATGAATAGAATTCAAATAATTCAATTATTTTATATATAAATAAGTTGAGTATATGACCACAACCACTAAAACATCTAAAAACCCACATCACTTAATTCCTGTGTCTGATAATAATAAGTATGATGTTCTCAAGAACTCTACCTTTTTACCAAAGTAGAAAATATGTATAAAGATCCACACTTCGATACCTTTAGACACGAAAAATGGTTGAGATTTGTGAGAATGATCAACGTGAACAGTCCGATTGCTCTTGTTGAACATTTCCAGCTATTGCATCATAGCACTGTGAAGACTGGAGACTATTTTTTAGTGCTTCGCTCTTCTCTTTGTCGTCATGTCAATCCAATTTCAAGATCAACAGTTGTTAGACCATCCGAAACACAGAAAGAAACTATAATATGAACAATACAAATATTTAGAGTATATCAACAGAGTCCAAATTGACAAAGCTAAGTCATTTGATATGAAACACATATTAGAGTATAAAAGAAACAATTAAAAATTTACATAGTAAAAACAGGAATAAAAAATTTAGAGTAGATCAATGGGTATTTAGATTAGATCAATGAAGAACAACTCATATACATTTGTATACACATGAATAGAAAATTTACCCAATAAATTTACCTAAGAATATCACGTGAATCAATCTTAGACACTTTATACGTAAGGGGTGTGCACACACATTTAAATATACATGAATACAAAATCTACACAACCAAATTAATCTAAGAGTTAGATTAAATATACTTGTAGTCATATGACAATCCATTAAATAAATAACCGCACCACCAACACTACGTTCTGCATTATTAGCTTCAAACCCATAACCATCAATTCCCTTTAAGCTTGTGTCTTTCTTCACAAAGGAAACATTATACACACAAACATATACGTATTCATTGTTGTGAGACTTTTCATCGAACAATTGATGTGCCTCCAACTCCCAATAAATTAATTCCTAAATTGACACAATGGCAACACATTAATAGCCAAATTGCAATCAGTCAAGTTTATATGAGCCCCTCGAAAGCTTGATGCAAATAAACGAATTTTTGTTCTACGTCTCCGAGCTATATATCCCCGTCTAATTCTGGTCATTTAATAAATGAAATGAAACTTTGACGAATAACTAATTGATTTCCTTCAAATAGGCAATGCAAGAGCAACTCATTATACAACTATAACCAAATTTCAACTAACAATGTAACTCCCAGTAAATTAATTCCTAAAACACAATGGCAATGCATTAATAGCCCAATTTCAACTAACACTTCAATTCACAGCACATTTAAAATGGTAGAAAAAATACACCCAAACTCATAGTGTGTGTATGTGACTGAGGAGTGGTTGCATGTGTGAATGCGTGCAGACAGTGCGAGTGTGTGTGATCGCTGGGGTTTTGGGTGCACTGTTTATGTATGAGAAGAGTAGGAGGAGGGAGGCAGTCGCACTATGGGAGTGGGTGTGATTTAGTGGGGATAAATTTCAAGTTCTATCCTGTTTTATTATATAGATAAGCCGAAAAAGCTCAAAAAAATTATTTAAATGCTGCTCATTTTCGTTTTCTATACAAGTCAAATTTGAATCAATCTAAAAAAGAATAGAGCTTGAATTGAATTTGAATAGTTTGACTCAATTATCTGCACACAAACATGCAAAATGGTCTTAGCAAGCAACAAAAACTAGTTAACCAAATGACAGTTAAGAGACTAACAGAAGCTAAAAGATGACAGTTAAGAGACTAACAGAAGCACAAACACCCAAAGGACCATCAAAACAACAGGGCAAATGCAAGATTGCAGCCAAAATATACACTTGAAGAGTGGTCCAGCGGCATAATACTGCCCCATGAGAGTTTCGAACCAGGCACCTCCACATTAGAAGTGGTAAGGCCTCAGTCCTTGCCGTTAATGAGTTTACTATAGATATAGGCTTAAGTATTTAAATGGATCAGAGTTTAAGACATATATATCGGGCCTTATAATTAACTTACCATCTACTTTCCTTCCGATTTTAGAGGGATTGATTTTGGTGAGTTGAAAGGAAAGTTAATTCATCCACTTTTCTGTCATTCATACTTTCCATCATTATCAAACATGATGTTTTATTTATCTCTCTAACTTTCCATCCATCTAACTTTTCATCATACCAAACGGAGCATAAGACTCAACTCACATGCGGGATTTATACCACTTATGGAAAGGGCTCCCTGGTCATTTTCACTTTCGAGTATGCAAGTTGTGGCCTCTTTCTCATTAAGTGATCTTTTTCTTATTGATTGCTAAGATAGACGTTTAGGCCAGTTAGTTGATATGATTTTTCTCCAAATTTGATTATTCGAATATGAATATATATTTTTTGAAGGATTATCCCGAACAGAAATCGTCATATTATTTTATATGAATTCAAATTGCGATATTCCCTTTGTGTGTGTAAAACTAAGTGATTATTTGGTGAAGTAAAATAGAAATTCAGCAGTGATTATTCAAAATTACGTTCTAATTGAGTCATTCAGATTGGATTAAATTTTTAAGTCAAATTATTGATTTTTAATGGGGACGGATATGAATTATAAAAATAAAACCTATCATCTATTTTCAATCGATGTTTTCAAATCACATTTGGAATTGTATTGATTAAAATTCAAACTAAATCTCATTTGTTTAGATGATTTTTTTCTCTTTTTCCCTAAGAAATTTATTTAATATTACGGTTAAAAAGTTAAATTTTCAACTTATAAAAGTATAACAATAGCCAAGATTAATACAATTTTCATCTGTTTTGATCTAATAATAGAAGATTCATCCTAATTTTTTTTTTCCACTCAAAATCATCATCTTCTCTACATGACCTCTAATGTCAGACAACGCAACGCAACTAACACACTCTCTAGTGTCAAACAACCCTATTAATCCACACCCACTTCTCTTTTCTCTCTCCCCCATCGCTCTCTTATTTTCTCTTTTTCGTTTTAATTTTAAATTACGTAAACAAAGAAAAAAATATTATTATTTAAAATATAAATATTATATAATTAATATTTAATTTTTGATACTACAAAATTTCTACCGACACGAAGTTATTGGTAGTACCTAAGATACTTGTTCAGGATTCAGATAGCCATGTCCCCAATACATGATTGGACAAGCAAAATGGCCCAAGCATCACAAAAAAAAAAAAGCTTCCTCCTGGATGATGCTGAGGTCTGTTGACAGTAATCAAAGACTACATGATGTTTCCCATAAGTAGTTGAGCACTTACTTGTATATAATTTTAGTGTTAGCAGTCTCAAGTCATAATCAAATTGATTGGTCAAGCCCCCTTTAATAAACTAATCGGTACAAACTTAATTATGTATAATATAAATCCAACGATATTCGACACAAATACAAATATAAGCAATCAGAAATAAGTCGGGTTGAAGTTAGTGGATCAGTTTTTTTTGGGTTCATGTCCAACAATATTCAATGTTAACTCATTAGTTTCATATTGTATTTTTCGTGTTGTGTCAAAAATTACCACCAACTTTAATTATATGTCGTGTTTTAATAAAAATAAATATAAGTAGAGTAGAAGGAATTATAGAGCACGTCATAAATTTGGAATTCTTAAATCCAACCCTCTTCAATGGAGCTTAAATTTAACTCATATATATGATTTTTGACTTTTGAATGCTTAGTATTATTCGGGGCTTACTTAAAAAAAAATTGTGTCAAACATAAAATTAAAAAAATAAAAGTAAAAGAAAATGAATGAATATGGGAAGCTCACCCTCGAGTATATATATATAACCCTCTGAACCCTAAGCTTTTCTTACCGTAAAAAGAAAAAGAGATTTCTATTGTAAAGGAAGAGCTTTTCACATCCAATGAGGTAGAACTCAATGCATTATTATTATAAAATTAAAAGAAAAAAAGCCTTTACAAAATTACACTCTGAGAGACCCCATTGGTCTTTTTTAAAGCATAGAATGATAATACATTATTATCTGTTAGCATCGTGTTTTTGACTTGCTGTTTGACTCTACACATTTGAAATTGAATTATTATAAGGTAGCAAGCAATTGGATTTATTATCTGGCAATTGAGCTACTCCTTAGTGAGAAACCAATGGTTCTCACATGCACATTGTATATTGTTTTCCCTTCGCATATTTAATGCTAGTGCTTGAATATACTTTATAATATAAAAATAATTAAATAAAAAAAATAACATAAACTTCCATTTGAGCACCGATCGAATTACATAAAATTAATTTAGCCCTTTTATTTCATTATAATATTTGGTAAAATTTCCTCTAAAAATAAAATCTTAAAATTATCAAACTCGTCGTCATGTCACAATCCTGCCTTAATCCAATAGTAAGCAATACCGCAACAACATATAATTCGACACAAAATATAATCCAACAATATATTCCAAGATCCAAAATAAAATTCGATCCAAATGTTGCATTGCATAGAACATTATTTGTCAAAGGAGTTATCTGCTCCTCTTTATGGCCAATTCTCTTTGCACTATTACAAGAGAGAGGACAATGAAGTTCAATCTCTCGACCTTGAGGTCTAATAATGGAGATAATAGCTATTAGGCCAACCACGAACCTCTGTGAGTTAGGTAGTCGACTGGTCATCAAATCAATATTGAGCTAATGGGCTTGACTATATCGTTGCCGAAGGACCAACCCATTAAACTTATCGGTTTGAAAATCACAGCCTATGGTCTTATCAGCTAAGTTAAAAGCCATCCATGGGCCATGGGTTGATGAGGCGCCGGGCTATTAGCCCCTGGGCACGGACAATTTGTTCAGCCTTAGGTATAATGATACAGACAATTTCTTTCAATCTTTTTTTTTTTTTTTCCAGTGTTTCGTAAGCATTTTCTTTTTCAATGTTACTTTTGTTATTTTTAAAATAATGGTTGTAAATTGTTTAAACGAAAATCAATTTCAATACGATATCTCCGTGCTACCCTAACCTTATCCATAGATGTTTGGAATAGATATTTGTGGGATATCTATTCTATTCATCTATTTTTTTTAGAGAAATATATATCATCTATTTAATCAAGTTGGAGAGAGAACCAATTTTTTTTTTTTTTTGGCAAAAAGAGAGAAAATTTTATTCTATGAAAAAAGAATTACAAAAAAAAAAAAAATTATTAAGAAAAACAGTAACTGCTTTAACAACAAAAGCAGTAAACTGTACACAACAAACAAGAAGACTATCCTCAAAATTCTGTACAGTAACTGTATATTGATCCTGCCATCAAACCATTGCAACTTCAGCCAGCAGCTCTTCAGCAGCAAGCATCAACAAACAGCTACATCAACTCAGCAACTCAGCAACTCAGCAGAAATAAAGACAGCAGCAGTCCAGCAACTCTGCATAAGCAGCTTAGCAACAGCTGCCCACCAATCAATGCAAAAGCAGCACCTGGCATGAAGCAACTAAGGACTGTCTTTTCTCAGCTCAGCTCACAGCATCAGCTACATCATCAATCCCTCAGCTCCTGCCTCAGCTCCTGCTACAACAACATTTCAGCACACAGTTCCAGCAGCAACAAACATTCAGCTCCAACAAAACAGCAGCAGCTCATCAGTTTAGCAGATCAGCAGAAATAAAGACCAGAACAACATCAACAAGACACCAAGAAACTGAATGTTCCAGATCAGTCCAGAAAAGTGCAATGCAATCAGAGCAGATTATTCAGACTGCACACACCAATTACCAAGATACCAAGCCATCAATCATGAACAGTCAGATCAGAATAACTGACTCCTCCCACAATGCAGACAATTATCAACTTAATCATGCCAATACAGGCAAATCATCAGTCATGAAAAATCTGAGCAACCACAGACTGCCCATCAAGACACTAATTCATTCAGCTCCATTCCTTTTATCAAACACAACCCTCCTCTTTAATCTAGCAGCAGGTAACATGCCCTGGTCCTTCTGTAAAAGTAATCTCCCATCAAAAGGCAGCAGCACATCATTCTCAAAAAACTCATGACATCTGCCAGTCTGCACAGCAAAAGAGGCCAAAAAGTCAGCAATGAAATTGGCCTCTCTGTAAATATGCCCTATCTGGAAATGCAGTTTATCCAAAACCCTCCATATTTGCTCCATAACCTCCCTCATTCTCCAAGGCACTTCTGACTCCTCTCCAGACCATTTGTCAATATCAACTTCAATCCACCCAACAAGGCCAGGCATTCAGCTTTCATATTAGACCCAACCCCATAAAAAGCAGCAGCTGCCACCACCATATGCCCCTGGGAACTTCTTATGACCATCCCACCACCTGCAAGTCCACTACTCCCCTTGGATGCACCATCAACATTCAGTTTTAACATGGACCCAGGAGGAGGATCCCATTTAATCCACATAACACTAGTCATAACAGAAAAAGATGACGTAATTTTCAAATCCCACAACATTTCCTTTCCCCTACAATCATCCAATCTCTTAGGCTTAATCATACAAGCCTGCCATCTCAAAGCACTAGTCACCTGCATAAAGATTGCATATGCATTCAAATACAACCCCTCAAACCTCCTCCTACATCTTTCCTTCCATATAGCCCAGTAAATCAACATAGCAACTCCCCTGATCAAACAATGACTCAAGGATTGGGCCTTAAAACATCTAAGCAGCCTTAACAGTCTACAAATAGGGGTTTCACCAGAGCACAGCACAAACCCCATGATAGAAGATAGCCTTTTCCACACATCATTAGCAAAACAACATTTAACAAACAGATGATTAACATTCTCCTTCTCCAACCCACACAAACTACATTTACTTACCAAGGAAACACCCACACTTTTCACTCTAGCATCAGTGGACAAAGCATCCCTATAAATCTTCTAAGTACACAACTGAGCACTAGGAAATATTTGCTGATTCCATATACCCTGAGCAATAACACTTTGAACTCCCCTCCTTCTAATCTGGAACCATGCAGATTTCACTGAAAATGAACCAGAATTAGTATGCCTCCAGATCCTAGTATCAGGCCTCTCTGTCAACACTAAACCAGAACTCCTGATCTCATGCTGCAACTGAGGAGTTAGCCACTCAGCAACCTCATCTAAGCGCCACTCATTAGCATGCCATAGCTCACTAATCTTGGGAACACCACAGGTAAACCATCAATCCTATGAAGCAAAGGGCCAGCTTCCATCCATTAGTCACACCAGAAGTCAGAATTCTGACCATTGCCCACAAGCATCAAAGAATTATTAACTACAAATTCAAACCAAGGTCTCAGAACTTTAAAACCTTGACCTTCCCAGACACCCCACACCTCAGTAAATGCATTCCTCTACAAAACTTCTCTCTAAACACCTTGGCCCACAATGATTGGCCATTTAGAATACCCCAGACCTGCTTTATTATGAAGGCAGACTGTACTTCACCAAAACTCCTGATCCCTAACCCTCCTTCAATCTTAGGCTTAGAAATGTTTTCCAAGGAAATCCAAAGTCTCCTTCTAACATCCAGTTTAGCAGACCAAATAAACCCAACAATGATGGAGTTCAATTGCTTAAGTATCCCCTTGGGAATATTTACACAAGCAAGCATATGAATTGGAATAGAACTCAGAACTGACTGAACTAAAACCACTCTCCCCATTCCAGAAAGCAGTTTAGAATACCAACCCTCCATTCTTCTTCTGAAAGTTTTCACCACTTCCTCAAAATAAGGAGAGAGAACCATTCATTCGTGCTTGCTAATTCTAATCTCGATTGTAGACATTTAGGAATAGGAATTGCTCGTTTCGGATCAAGTCCTGGGCCGAGGGGGTCTTGTATTCATGGGTAGTGAATGGGGGTCACTCATACTTGGATTGAAACATTGCCCAGGCTCCTTATGTATGTAGGGCTGATGGGTTGTAATGGATGCTGATAGTTTACTATCCACACATATATCTGCTCCATAACATGGTATACATTACACCATGGCTAAATGGCTAAATAGTCAAATTAGAATGCTAGGCTGCATTCTAATTTAACTGGGAAACCCAGAGCCTACAAGGCTGCATCAAAGGCCCACGGCCTATTTATGAAGTGGACTGGGCCAGCCTGTGATCCGATGGACCACCCGATGTGTTGGATCAGGACAATCCCCAAATATCTTCTCACTCCTAGGCAACATTCACTTCTATCCATCTCTCTCTCTCTCTCTCTCACACACACACTCAGTGCTGACCCAACCTTTCGGCCACTTAGGCCATTGCCTAGGCCCCCAAATTAGAAAAAAAATTTAGGCCCCAAAAATAAAATAAACAATGATATATAATTAAAATTTTAGAATATAATTTAATTACTCAATGTATTTTAATCATTGAATTAATAGTGAGTGCTAGCTTTAAACAAAATTTACTATTTTATCTAATGTACTTGATCCTCAAATTAAGTGCAAATAGCATTATTGTAAAATTTTTAAAACCTCTTTCAAAAAAATTTACGGCCTAAAGTTCAACTTGTTTTTTTATCATACTCGATATTTATATTATATATATTATAACTTTGCAGTCTTATTATTAAAATCAATTGTCTATCATGTAAAAGGTATGCACAATAATTTTATATTTGTATAAATTAAATTTGAGGTCATTTTTTAATTACTTTGTTTACAATGTACAAGATGACTATAAAAAATAGAGTGAGTAGAAATGGTGCATTTAAATACTTGAGCCCGATTGTCTAACCAAAGTGGATGGTTAGACAATCACAACCAAAAATAAATAATTAAAACTTAGCTTCACTTTCGAATAAATTAAGAAATAATTAAGGTTGACTTTGAGAGTTGATTTCACATTGGCATGAGCAATGCCATAAGACTTAATTCATTATAATTACTAGATAAATTGTTAATTTTAAGGTTAGATCAATGAAATTCATTTTAAATTCAACAAGTGTCCATAGTTAATTAAGTCCCTAAATTAAATTTAAATTACATGTTTTAAACAATATTAGAAACTAAAAAATCCAAATAACAACTAAATATATATACATGTCCTAGTTGCATTATAACAAAAAATATTTTTTCAGAAAAATTAAAAAAGTTGTAATGTTGTTAACCCTAATTTTGATTTTCTTTTGGAAGAAAATGTGCCTTCCAATGTGAGTCAAAGCCGTTGTTCACTCCTAGTTTAAGTATCTAGTTAACGACGTAAGCATATGATTTCATATCAAATGCAATGCCAGCTTCTGGAATTTGATTAGTGACTTCCCTTCAACTCATTACGCTGAACTAGAATGGAGTAACTGAATAACGGTTCAAGATGACTCGGTCTTTTTTTTTTTGGTACTAAATGACTCGGTCTTTCAAACCGTGGTTTTTAGTGGTTAACTTAATGACTACATTTAGTACCCACTTCAAAACCTAAATAATTAAACTAGCCCATATTAAAAGTATACACAAAATAACAGATTTTTACTCGTCATTATGATGCTAATTGGATCATAAGAAGATTGAATATTGGTATATAGACTTAAATTAATCAAATATGATGTGACAACCTCTTATTCAAATAATCATCGGTCAAAAATAATAATATACATTAGAGAAGACACATTTCGTATAAAAAATAATGATGAGTCATGACCTCATTGGTCTCTCAGGCTGGAAGTCTAAGAGGCTTCTCTCAACCAACAAATTGACATGGGCAATTTATCTGAAAATTCCTAAGAACCAGAAAGCGTAATTATTGAGAGTAGTAATGTTATTTAGATCTAAAAATTTAATTTAATTTATTAATCTAATGATGTGGTTGCACTATAACTCTAGAATTGACATTAAACTTCAATATTTGATGGGAACCACAGTCAATCAAAAGGTCATAATTAATTAGGCTAATAAATTAGATTACAATAGCATTGAAATAAGAGCAGTGAATTTGAAAAGGCATGAGTCACCACTATGGTTTACATTCCCAGTGCAATTCTTATAAATACAAGTACCAAAATCAAATTATAAATCCCAGAATCAGCATTATAGCAAGAGTACCCAATAGTATCTAGTTTTTTACTTGCCAATGTAGACCAATATAGAATGGAGTCCAAAGTTTCTATGGATGATAAAGCAAAGAAATGGATAAAACACTACAGCAGTTCTCACAAGATTTTCTTGTCAGTGAGGGAGATTTCTCCTTTTCAACATGCTTAGCAGAACCATTTGGATCTGCCTCAAATATGGTTGTCACCTCTCGACTCTAAAGGTATGTCATAGTTTCTTCTCTTTGGAGCATTCCATTCCATGACAGTATGATAATACTCACTGCAAGAATTTTTTTGAATAGTCGACGTTTATAAACGCTTGCAAAGTCCATACAAATGTCAGCGATGAACATTTACGGTGTTTGTTGCAAACGGCGTCTATACTGCCGTCGGGAAATGTAATCCGGCCCTTATCTCGGCAAAAAACCAAACTATCTAGATAACGATAGATCTCTTCTGATCAAAACATCGTATCTCGAATACTTTTTTGCATGCAAACCAAAGAGACATTAGGGGAAAAGCATCCTACTACGGTGACCAACCTAAAGAAACTGGAGGACTATGGGTGCAACATTGTGCATGGATTGGACGCTTGCACCATGAACCAACACTCTCTACTCAATCTGTACTTATGCAATAATATGAAGTTCATTTTGACTACTTATTGTCTGTCATTACATAGTGCCACCACATATCAATGGTGACTTAATGTCGCCATAACACCATGACTTTTGAATAGTCACCGAAGTAGTTGAACTTGGGAAGCAAATGATCCCACTTGTGGAATCTTTAGTGAGTCCCTTCAACACGTTACGCCGGAGGGGAATGAATAAGGACTACTATTGATTTGATCTTTGAAATTGCGGTTTCTGGTGGTACAGAAGAATAAGGACAATGAGTAGGAGTAAGAGGAGGAGGAGGAATAGAAGGAGTAGGATGGAGGGGAAAGAGTGATGATAAGGAGGAAGACAATGCGAAGGAGAAAGGGAAAAATGAAAAGAGGGAGGAAAAGAATGAAGGACGAAACAACCCAAATAATAAGAAAGAGTAGAAGAAAAAGGAGAAGTAGGAGGAGGAAATAGAAGAGAAGAAAAGAGGGATAAAGAGCATAAAAGGAGAAAGAGAAGGAAAAAGAGGAAAATCGGGAGGAAGAAGAAGTGAGGAGAAAGAGAAGAATGAGGACAATGAGAAGGAGGAGGAAAAACGAGAGGAAGAATGAGGGAGGAAAAAAAGATGGATAAGGAGGAAAAGAATGGAAGTGAGGAACATTGGTGAATTGTGAGAAACAGAAACTAAAACAGAATTAGAGAAGGAATAAGGGAAGAAGGAAGGAGAGGGAGAAGGAAGAAGAGGAAAAAAAACTGAGGAAGAAGGAGAAGAAAAAGAAGAAGAAAAGTCCGTTGAAAGATTGAAATTTAAGATCAATCCCATTTTGCCCCTGAAAGATACAAAAATACTCAGTTTGGCCTCCCGAATAATTAATTTCCTACATTGTCCCCTCAAAAAAATAAAAATGTTGCAATATAGTCCACCGTCTTATTTTAATTTGGTCGTCCATCTGTTTTGTACCAAATCAAACGATCAGGAATCAGAAAACAGACGGACGATCAAATGAAAACAAAAAAAAGGAAATAAGATAGTGGATCAAATGGCAACATTTTTATTAGTTTATAGGGGTAATGTGGGAAAATTAATTATTCAGAGGCAAACTGAGAATTTTTGTATCATTTAGAGAGGAAAATGGAATTTTTTCCAAAATTTATAGCAATTTTGAGAAACATTAGTGAATTGCGAGAAACAGAAACTAAAACAGAATTGCGGAAGGAAAAGGGGAAGAAGGAGGAGAAGGAGAAAAAATAAAAGGAAGGAGAGTAAGAAGAAGAATGAAGGAGGAGCAAGAGTAAAAAAAGCATAACAACACTAAGTCAATATTACAAAGTATTCTTTTGCGATGTGCATACATTGATGAAAATGAAGAAGAAAGAGAATGATAGGAATACGAAGAAAGAATAAGAAGAAGAAAAAGGTGAAAGAGAGAAACAATAAGAAAGAGGAAAAGGGAGGAGGAAAAGGAGGAAAAAGGAGGGAGGAGAAGGAAGAAAAGAGAGAGAAAGAAGGATAGAGGAGGATAGAGGAGAAAGAGAATGATCATGATGGTGGGAAGAAGAGAAGGACAATGAGAAGGAAAAAGAGAAGAAAAGGAGAAGGAGAAGAAAAAGAAGTAGGAAGAGATGCAGAAGAAGGAGAAATAGAAGAGGAACAAGGAGCATGGGAGAAGAAAAAGAATGAAAGGGAGGAAAATTGGGAGGAAGAATGAGTGAGGAGGAGGAAGATAATGAAGGAGTAGAAGAAGGAAAAAAATAGCACTAAGTAAATATTACAAAATACTCTTTTACGATGGGCATACATTGGTGGAGATGAAGAAAAATGAGAATGATAGGAATAAGAAAAAAGTGAAATATTAAAAAAAGAAGGTGAAGGAGAGGAATAATAAGAAAGAGTTTAAGAAAAAGGAAAAGGAGGAAGAAGAAGTAGAAAGGATAAGGAAGTAGAAAAGAGAACGATGGAGGTGAAAGAGAATAATGATAAGGAGAAGGACAATGAAAAAGAGGAGTAAGAGCAAAAGAGAGGGGAGAAGAATGAAGAGAGAGAATGAGGAAGAAGAAGAGGGGAAAACAATCTAGAATAAGAAAGAGTAGAAGAAAAAGGAGGAGAAGGAAGAGAGAGGAGAAGGGATAAAAAATGAGGAAATAGAAGAGAAGTAAAGAGGGCGAAGGAAAAATGAGAGGAAAGAGAAGGAATAGTAGAAAAGTCAGGAGGAAGAAGTGAAGAGAAAGAGAAGAAGAATAAAGAGGACAATGAGAAGGAGAAGGAAAACAAGAGGAAGAATAAGGGAGGAGAAAGAGAAGGATAAATAGGACGAGAATGAGGAGAAAGGAAAGGGGAAGGAGAAGAAAAATGAGAGAAGGAGAAGGAAAAGGAGAAGAGAAGAGTAGTCACTCAAAAGATTAAAATTTAAGACGACTCTGAGGAACATTAGTGAATTGTGAGAAACAGAAACAAAAATAGAATCAAAGAAGGAAAAAGTGAAAAAGTGAAAAAGAAGAAGGAAGAAGAAAAGGAAAAGTTGAGAAAGAAATAAAAATGTTGTAATGTGGCCCACCGTTTTATTTCTGTTTGGTTGTGTATCTGTTTTGTACCAAATTAATCAATCAGGTATCACAAAACAGACGGACGATCAAATGGAAAAAAAATAAGGAAATTAGGCGATGGATCAAATTGTAACATTTTCCTTTTTTTTAGGGGGCAATGTGGAAAAATTAATCATTCAGGAAGTAAACTGAAAATTTTATATCTTTTAGGAGGAAAAATAGAATTTTTCCCAAAATTTATGGCGACTTTGAGAAACATCAGTGAATTACAAGGAATAGAAACTAAAATATAATCGGAGAACGAAAAGGGGAAGTAGGAGGAGAAGGGGAGGGAATAGAAGGAAGGAGAGGAGGAATAAGGAAGAATGAAGGAGGAGGAGGAGGAGAAAAAGAACAAAAGAAGGAAGAAGAAGGAGAATGATAGGAATAGGAAGAAAGAGGAGCAGCAGAAGAAGGTGAAGGAGAGCAACAATAAGAAATAGTAGAAGAAAAAAGAGGAAGAAGAATGAAAGAGAAGTATTGAGCCAATGAATGGCAACTGGTTCAGTGGTGCTATAAAAAAACAGTCTTCTATGTGCTATCAGAGCTATTTGTCTTTTCTCCTTTCCTTTCAGTCAAAGGTCTAACCTCGCATAGCTAATGAAAGGGAATATCTTAGAACAGAATGTGGTCAATACGCACAACGCCTAGTATCCATCGTTTATGGCTAAGACTACTAGGGTATCTAATCTCATTCGCTCCCCTAGCTTTCGTCTCTCAATGTCGGTGTCGGCCCAACAAAGCGCTTTCGACGTTGGTGTTCTTTCCGATCTCTACACATTTCACCGCTCTACCTGAAATTCCCTCAGCCCCTACTGTACTCCAGCTTGGTAGTTTCCACCGTCAGTCCAAGGTTGAGCCCTAGGATTTGAAGGGAGACTTTTCAAGGAGGAGGAAGGAGGGAGGAGAAGGAAGAAAAGAAAGAGAAAGAAGAATATAGGAGAAAGAGAATGACGATGATGAAGAGGACAATGAAAAGGAAAATGCGGAAAAGAGGGAGAAGAAAGAGAAGAATGAAGGAGGAGAAGAAAAAGAAATAAAAGGAGTAGGAAGAGTTGTAGAAGAAAGAGAAATAGAAGAGGAAGAAGGGAGCATGGGAGGTAGGGGTGCAACTTGGGTTGGTTAACCCGATTTTAACCCGAAAAAATTAGGGTTTGGGCAAGAGTTTTTAATACTTGGGTTGGGCTTGGGTCAAAAAACTCCAACCCGAATTCAACTCGAACCCGACAAATTATATATATATATATATATATATATATATATATATATAAAGCATTAGCGCTGGTTTTTCATTTTTGTTCTATCATTCTCTTTGCTTCTCTCGTTAAAAACTTGGTTAAAGTTATTGGTTGTTAATTTAGGTGAATATTATGTAATATATGTATTAGGTTTAGAACAACAAGCCTATTTTGGGCTCTACCCAAATTGAACCCGTAAAGTACCCCGAAATTATCAACCCGAGCCCGCCCGAATTAAACTCGGGCAGTACTCGGGTTGAGTTCCCCAACCCGAAGTAGGGTTAAGGTTAGAGTTGAAAATTATATACCTAGGGTTGATTGTCCAACCCGCCCGAGTTGCACCCCTAATGGGAGGAGAAAAAGAAGGAAATGGAGGAAAATTGGGAGGAAGGAGTGAGGGTAAGGAGAAGGGAGAAAAAGTCAAAGCAGAAGAAGAATAGTACTAAGTCAATATTACAAAGTACTTTTTTACGATGGGCATACATTGGCAAAGAGGAAGAAGAAGGAGAATGATAGGAATAAAAACAAAATGGAGTAGAAGAAGAAGGTGAAGGAGAGGAATAATAAAACAGTTTAAGAAAAATGAGTATGAGGAGGAAGGAGAGGAGAAAAATCAGATAACATAAGGAAAGATGAGGTGGAAATGAGAGAGGAAGAAGGACGGAGGTGAAAGAAATGATGATGAAGACAATGTGAAAGAGGAGTAAGAGGAAAAGAAGGGGGAGAAGAATAAAAAGGAAGAGGAAGAGAAAGAGGAGAAGAAACAGAATGCAGGAGAGGGAGAATAAGGAAAGAAGAAGTGGAGGAAACAACCCAGAATAAGAAAGAGTAGAAGAAAAAGGAGGAGAAAGGAAAGAAAATGAGGTGGAAATAAAAGAGAAGGAAAGAGGGAGAACGAGCATTAGAAGGGAAAGAGAAGGAAAAGGAGAAAAATCGGGATGAAGAAGAAGTGAGGAGAAAGAGAAGGATAAGAAGGAAAACAACAGGAAGAATGAGGGAGGAGAAAGAGAAAGATAAATAGGAAGACAAGGAGGAAGGGAATAGAAAGGGAAGAAGGAGAAGAAAAAGGAGAAGGAGACGAAGAGTTGTCACTCGAAAGATTAAAATTTATGGCGACTCTGAAAACATCGGTAAATTGCGAGAAACAGAAACAAAAATAGAATCGAATAAGGGAAAAGGAAAAAAGGAGAAGAAAGAAGGAGAGGGAAACAAAGCAGGGGGAGAAAAAGTTGAGGTAGAAGGAGAAGAAATAGAGAAGAGAAATCACACGAAAGATCGAAATTTAGGGTTAATCCCATTTTACCCGTGAAAAATAAAAAAATGCTCAGTTTGCCCAAGAATGATTAATTTTCTTACATTGCCCCCTCAAAGAAATTAAAACGTTGTAATGTGGTCGACCGACTTATTTTCGTTTGGTCATCTATCTATTTTATACTAAATCAACTAATCAGGAATCACAAAATAGACAAACGACCAAATGGAAGAAGCAGGGAATAAAAGGAGGAAATAAGCAAGGAAGGATGGAGGAGAAAGAGAATGACGATAAGGAGAAGGACAATGAGAAAGGGGAGTAAGAGAAAAAGAGGGAGGTGAAGACTGAAGGAGAAAAAAGAGAAGGAAGATAAGGAGGAGAAGAAACAGAAAGGAGAGGGAGAATGAGAAAGAAACAATCCAAATAATAAGAAAGAGTAGAAGAAAAAGGAGAAGGAAGATGAAGAACGAAAAAGGAAAGAAAATGGGCAAAAGGAAAGAGGAAGAAGGAGCATGAGAGGGGAAAGAGAAAGAAAAGGAGAAAAATCGAGAGGAAAAAGTGAGAAGAAGGAGGAGGATAAGAAAAATAAGGAGGACAATGAGAAGGATGAGGAAAATGAGAGGAAGAATAAGGGAGGAGAAAGAAAAGGACAAATAGGAAGACGAGGAAAAAGATAACGGGAAGGGGAAGAAGGAGAAGTTAGGGAAGAAGAAGAGTAGTCATTCTAAAGATTAAAATTTATAGCGACTCTAAGAAACATTGGTGAATTGCGAGAAACAGAAACTAAAATAGAATCGGAGTAGGAAAAGGGGAAAAAGGAAAAGGAAAAGGAAGAAAAGGAAAGAGAGGGAGAAGGAATGAGAGGAGGAAAAGCTGAGGAAGAAATAAGAAAGAAAAGTCACTTGAAAGATCAAAATATAGGGTCAATACCATTTTGTCCCTAAAGCATACAAAAATGCACAGTATGCCCCAAAATAATTAATTTTCCCATATTGCCCCTAAAATAAATAAAAACGTTGCAATGTGATCCACCGTCTTATTTTCGTTTGATTGTCCATTTATTTTGCACCAACTCAACCAATCATGAATCACACAACAAACAAACGACTAAATGGAAAAAAAAAAAATTATGACGACGGATCACATTGCAATATTTTTATTTTTTTAAGGGGCAATGTGAGAAAATTAATTATTCATGAGGCAAACTGAGAATTTTTGTATCTTTTAGGGGGCAAAATGGAATTTTTTCCAAAATTTATGACGACTTTGAGAAACATTAGTGAATTGCGACGAACAGAAACAAAAATAGAATCATGGAATGAAATGGGAAGGAATAAGAAGGAACAGAATCAAGAAGAGGAAGAAAAATGAAGGAAGAGGAGAAGAAGAATAACACAAAGTCAATATTACAAAGTAGTTTTTTGCGATGAGCATACATTGGTGGAAAGGAAGAAGATGGAGAATGATAGGAACAGGAAAAAAAAGGAGTAGAAGAAGAAGAATAAGGAGAGGAACAATAAGAAATACTAAAAGAAAAAAGAGGAAAAAGAAAGAGGGAGGAGAAGGGAAAGAAAAGGAGGAAGAAAGAGGGAGGAGGGAGAAGGAAGAGAAGACAGAAAGAAGAATAGAGGAAAAAGAGGATGATGATGTTGAGGAGGACAATAAGAAGGAAAATGAGGAGAAAAATAAGGAGAAGAAATAGGAGAAAAATGGAGGAGGAGGAGAAGAAGAAACAAAAGGAGAAAAAGAAGAGATGTAGAAGAAAGAGAAATAAAAGGAGCATCGGAGGAGAAAGTTTAGGAAAAGAAGGAAAATTGGGAAGAAAAAAGAGTGAGGAGAAAGAGGAGGAGAAGAAGAATAAGTAGGAGGAGGACATGGAACGAGTAAAATAAGAAGAAAAAGAGCACTAAGTCAATATAACAAAGTACTCTTTTACGATGAGCATATATTGGCAAAGAGGAAGAAGAAAGAGAATGATAAAATAAGAAAAAAGTAGAGTCAAAGAAGAAAAAAAAGGTGAAGGAGAGGCATAATAAGAAAGAATTTAAAAAAAAAAGTAGAAGGAAAAAGGAGAGGAAAAGATAGAGGAGAAAGAATGAAAGAGGAAAACGAGAAAATGAGAGAGAAAGAAGGATGGAGGTGGAAGAGAATGATGATAAGGAGGATGACAATGAGAAAAAGAAGGAATAAAAGGAAAAGGGGGAAAAGAAAGAGCTGGAGAAAGAGGAGAAGGAGAAGAAACAAAATGAAGGTGAGGGAGAATAAGGAAAAAGAAGACGAGGAAACAACCCAAATATCAAGAGGAAAAAGGAGGAGAAGGGAAAGAAAATGAGGAGGAAATAGAAGAGAAGAAAAGAGGGAGAAAAAGCATGGGAAGGGAAAGAGAACGAAGAGGAGGAAAATCGGAAGGAAGAAGTGAGGAGAAAGAGGATAAAAAGACTAAGGAGGACAATGAGAAGGAGACGGGGGAAAATGAAAGGAAAAATGAGAGAGGAGAAAAAGGAGGAAAAGAGTGGAAAGGAGAAAAATATTGCAATGTGCTCTACTGTTTTATTTCTGTTTGGTTGTCCATTCGTTTTGTACCAAATCAACCAATTAGGAATCACAAAACAGACAAACGACAAAATAAAAAAAAAATAAGACGATGGATCACATTGCAATATTTTTATTCTTATAAGGAACAATGGAGAAGGAAAAAGGGAAAAAGGGAAAAAGGAAAAAAGGAGAAGGAAAAGGGAAAAAGGAACGAGAGGGAAAAGGAAGAAGATGAAGAAAAGCTGAGGAAGAAGGAGAAAAACTAGAGAAGAGAAGTCACTTGAAAGATTGAAATTTAGGGTCAATCCTATTTTGCCCCTGAAGGATAAAAAATGCTCAGTTTGCCCTAGAATGATTAATTTTACTATATTGTCCCCTCAAAGAAATAAAAATCATTACAATGTTATCCACCGTCTTATTATCGTTTGGTTGTCTATTTGTTTTATAACAAGTCAACCAATTAGGAATCACAAAATAGACGGACGACCAAACGAAAAAAAATAAATAAATAAATAAAACGGTGTAAATTGCAAAATTTTTATTTTTTTAATGAGCAATATGAAAAAATTAATCATTCGAGAGGCAAACTAAAATTTTTTGTATCTTTTAAGAGGCAAAATGGAATTTTTCCCAAAATTTATGGTGGCTTTGAGGAACATCAGTGAATTGTGAGGAACAAAATTGGGGAAGGAAAAGGGAAGGGAGGGAAGAAAGGGAGGAGGAAAAAACTGATGAGGAAGATGTCAATAAGAAGGAGAATGAGGATGAGAAAAATGAAGGAGGAGGAGAACAAGAAGCAACACAAGTAAAAGGAGTAGGAAGAGATGCAGAAGTAGGAGAAATAGAAGAGGAGGAAAGAGCATCGGAGGGGGAGGAGAGAGAAGGAAAGGGAGGAAGAAAGAGTGAGGAGAAAGAGGAGAAGAAGAATGAAGTAGAGGAGAAAGTGAAGGATAAGGAGGAAGAGGAAAAGGAACAAAAGGAAGAAGAGAGAGGAGGAAAAGAAGTTGAAGAAAAAAAGAAGAGTAGTCACTCGTAAGATCAAAATTTATGGTGGCTCTGAAAAACATCGATGAATTGCGAGAAACAAGAACTAAAGCAAAATCAAAGAAGGAAATGGGGAAGAAGGAGAAGGAAAAGTAGAGGAATAAGGAGAACAAAA
This sequence comes from Ilex paraguariensis, assembly GCA_963454935.2. Classification (NCBI taxonomy): domain Eukaryota; kingdom Viridiplantae; phylum Streptophyta; class Magnoliopsida; order Aquifoliales; family Aquifoliaceae; genus Ilex; species Ilex paraguariensis. The sequence goes on along the minus strand of CAUOFW020004838.1, from coordinate 2,375 downwards.
GTCACTCGAAAGATCAATGGAGTATAAGGAGGAGAAGAAGAATGAAGGGAGGAGAAGAATGGAGGAGGAGGAGGAGAAGAAGAATGAAGGGAGGAGAAGAATGGAGGAGGAGGAGGAGAAACAGAAGGAAGGAGAGGCAGAAGGAGAAGGAAATAACCCAAAAATAATAAGGAGTAGGAGGAGGAAAAAGGAGGAGGGAGGAGAAGGAGCAAGAGTAGAAAGAAGTGAAGGAAAAAGAGAAGGAATGAGGAAGAGGATGAGGAAACAACCCCAAATAATAAAATAGTAGAAGAAAAAGGAGTAGAAGAAGAAGAGGATTGGCGTTGCGCTAATATATTTCATACACAAGTCTCTTGCCAAGGAAGGTTATGCACCCAAGTCTCTTGCCAGGAAGGTTATGCACTCTTATCATTGATGGGATCACTAGCCTCAATGTGGCATCACAAGAGTTTGTTGACAAGCTTAGATTAAAGATAAAGAAGCATCCTTATCGGTATCGTGTAGCATGGGTGAACGACACATCAATCGCAATAACTTTCCGTTGGTGTGTTAATTTCTTAATTAGCAAAGATTTTGAAGAGAATGTGGTTTGATGTTTTTCTCATGAAAGTTGGCCATATTACCTGCTTACCATATCAATCCTACAGAGCATGTTGAGCTTAGGAGGAAGGTTAAACAGTTGTTGACTAAAGGCTTCATTAAAGAGAGCTTAAGTCCTTGTGGAGTGCCTACTTTTCTAACTCCAAAGAAGGATGGGTCATGGCATATGTGTGTAGACCAAGGTTTATAAAATCGAGATCCTACCTCGGATCGTTTGGGGGAGGGGGGGGTCTATGGAGCCGGATCAAAAATCGTAAGATCCTACAAAATGAGTAAAATTAATACTAATACTATATGTATAATTGAGGTTAACATAATTATTCAATATCAAACATGATATACAATAATTGCACAATATTATTATCATGTAGCCTGAATAACATGAATAATATAATGTAAATAACACAAATTGAAACATGAATATTAAGAAAAATATAACATCAACAGCCTTAATACTTTAACATGATACTAAGTCACTGAAAGAGCAGTAACAAATCATCTAGGCATTAAATAAACATAAAAAGCTTTAATAGAGTAGAGCAAGTGGAAAAAAGAAAAAAGAAAAAATAGAGGGTAATATCTTAAGGATTTTAGGAGTCCTAAGTCTAGTAGGATAGAATCTTTATTTCTATATAAGCAAGTCTTTGTAGAGACAATAGAAGCAAGTTGATGAACAAAATTTCTTTGCAGATTTTGCAAATTTTTAATGGTGAAACTCCATGAAGTTCTTCTAGGTGAGACTCCTTGAAAGCCCTTAGGGAGATTCTAAGGTTTTTCCTCCTTTTTTTGATTTATTTTTAATTCAGCACTTCTGTGGACAAGGATTCGATGCTCTCATTCCATGAGATAAGGATTCAATATTCATTAGCTTCAGCACTGAAATTCAATGTTTCATGAGATAAGGATTCAGTCTTTTTAATAAGTGTCCAACTGAATGCTCTCGTTCCATGGGATAAGGATTCAATGTTTCAATAGCTTCAACACAGAAATTCAGTTTGAATGAGAGAACAAGAACAACTTATTCCTAATGGATATCATTGGGTTCAACAAGAAAATATCATCCCATTTCTCAAATATAGCAGTCCTAACAAAATAGCTAGAAAATATCTCATAGCACACTGAATTCGTTTAAATATATATTATACTAATGGCGCCTGTATGATGCATGGGATTCAAACTCCTATCTAGTATTAGTATCGCCACAACTCCCCCACCCCCCCACGCCCTCATCCCCCATGCCCTCACCCTAGAGGTTCACAAACAAATTGGACTTTCTCCCACATAACTACAAGTTTTTTCCAACCAATAATAACAGATCTATTCTGGATTTTGAGCATCTAACATAACTATATTCATTCCTTTGCTTGCGGGTTAAACTATTTGATCTTTTATAGTTCCCTTCAACCAAAAAAAACTCTCAATTATTGCTTTCATAAGTTTTAGTTTGTTTCCGTTAAATAAAATGCAATCCGAGTGGCATTGATTCTACATAAGCCAAGCATCGAAATTTGTGAATTGTGCTACTAAAAAAATTACTACCAGTGCAGATTGAAAAAGGAAAAGAGAAGAACCCTGATAGAATCATATACCTTTTTCCATTTGAGTAGTATGTTTCTACCAGTCTGATGGGGCCTTTCAATGGTGCAAGGCTGAGCCATTGTCGCCTGAAATTCGACAAGATGCAGATGTTATCAAGCTTCTGTGCATTCAGCAGCATAGAAATGAAATTGCCAAGGAGCAAAGAAAATTTTTCCATAATATAGAAAAAGATGCAA
>CAUOFW020004837.1:0-29608 GCA_963454935.2 Ilex paraguariensis | reverse complement strand
TTTTCTTAAATTGTTCTCTTGGATTACAAATGTAAAAAATTGGGAATTATGATTTATTTTGATTTGAGAATTTGGTTGGAATTGCATCTTTTGTATGTTTGTTGTGACGGACTTGAATTGCATTCAAGCATGTCGTAGAGTATTAGAGGTTAGTCTATCCCAGTGGGGCGTTTGCTAACACTTGTAGTGGGTTGTTATTTGTGAGAGCAACCGCTATTGTTCACGTAGGTTTGAGGTTAAGGATGGGTATACCTTTCTTGGGAAGGATTCATCAATGCCATGGAGACGGTACACGCCCTTCCTAAAATGGTTTATGTGGTTATGGTTGGGTGAACGAGGTAAAGTCGTGATGTAGATTCATAGGAAGCAACCAACATACTTGAGAATATGGGATTATTGTTATGGTTTGGATCGGTTTCGGACAAGAGCTTGTGGAGGTATGAGACTCTACAAGAACTTGTTGGAAATGGTTGTTAATTGTAACTTGGTTTTACTGTTATTTAATTTATTACAATTACGTACACTTTAGATCAAATAAATTATTTCAAGTTATATAACCTATTTTGAAAAGTGAGACCGAACCATTTTATATGTTTTTATAAACCTTGTTCGAGTTTTGAAGGAATGTTGCTACAGAGCTTAGTGCTCACCCCCTACTTAACAACCTTTTCAGATTATCCTCTCGAGGAAGAGCTGGCAGTCGAGGAGCCCGAACACTAGGAGACTCCGATTGATGGGAGTGTGAATCTCGAGGTGGACGTTTAGAGCTATAGTTTATTTTTGTGCTAGACCAAGGAATCTTTTTATGATCATGTATAGTCTAGTATTTTATTTATTCCGCTGCTAAGTTTAAATGTAATTTTTTGGAATGTAATTGTCATAGCTTGACCTATTCTTTTGGGATGATATTGTGGATATTACATATGGTAAATAAAATTTATTTAATGATGAATTTATTTAGTGCTCTCGTGATGATGAATGGTTTTTAGTTTGTAATGCCGTCCAGGGTGGTCTTTGGGGTGTTACAAAGTTTTGGTATCAGAGTTTAGGCTTTAGGTTTTATATGGGAGTTGTAGGTTATGGATCACTGCTAGAGAAATAGGACTAGGTTGAATGATATTGTTGGAGAAAATTTTATCTAAACTTTATGCTTTAGACTAAAGTGATATTTAGGATGTCTTGTACATCAATGGAACTAAATTGTGAATTAATGTGCAGGATGGATGGTAGGCGTGGACGTGGACGCGATCGTGGTGGCCAAGCAAATTCATCCCCACCACCACCTCCCGATGCCATGAACGACATCTACCAATGCTTAAGGGAGCTCACCACTCTAGTACAAATCCAGAATGAAAACAACAACAACAACCGCAACCACAATGGGGAGCTCATCCACTTGCCCAAGTACCGGGCAACGGGGATGAGAATCGGAGAATGGTCGTTCTTCGAGAGTTTCTAAGACAACGCCCACCCACTTTTCAAGGAAGCTCCAATCCTTTGGATGTAGATAGATGGATCCACCGAGTGAAGAAGATTTGTGATGGCATGGGTGTGGCCGATGACCTTAGGGTAAGCTTGGCAACATATCTATTGGAGGGAGAGGCTGACCATTGGTAGGATTCCGTAAAGAGAAGGAGGAACACCGAGCCACTTATTTGGGAGGAGTTCAACCAAATCTTTTAAGACAAGTACTTTTCGGAATCAGTTAGAGATAGAATGAAGAAGGATTTTCCTGCTCTATGACAGGACAACATGACGGTGGCCGAGAACGAGAGGAGGTTTGATGAGTTATCTTGTTATACTACGGAGTTTATATCTACTGAGGCCAGCAGGGCCAAACGCTTTGAGCAGGGATTAAGGCCTATTATTCGGGAGAAGTTGGTAGCTCTCAAGATCAGGGACTATGGGGATCTAGTTAACAGAGCTGCATTAGTGGAGAGAGATACAGAGGACAGCTAGGGTGACAAAACTTCACGAGAGGCAGTCTGATTTAGATGGGTGCTAGCACTAGTGGAGTGCAACAGGTGGCACCATACCGACGTCCAGACCAGGCAGGCAGATAGAAACTTCAGACAGCCCAAGGAGCTGGAGGCACACTTGAGAGGACAGGTACTGACCCCCGTCAATGCTTGGCATGTGGAGGTGTCGGGCACTTCAGAAATAACTGCCCATTGCTTCCCCCAAGAACCAATTAAGCAACCGGGCAAGTACCAGCAAACAAGCCAGCCCTACAAAGGCCAGCACCGCAAAGATCGTTACAAGCTCAAGCCCCTGGCGGCACCAATCAAGGGAGAGTTTTTGCTTTGACTCAACTGGAGGAGAATGCTTCTAATGAAGTAGTGGAAGGTATCGTGCTTCTTTATAACTCTTGGGCTTGAATCTTATTTGATCCTGGAGTTACACACTGATTTATACGTACTACATATGCTTTTAATTTGAGATTGGGATTTGAGAAGCTAGAACATGCCCTTAGTATTGACATGCCCATAGGAGAACAGTTGGATACAACAAGGGTGTGTAGAGGATGTGTGCTTCGCTTTGGGGAGTAAGAGTTGGTTGTCAATTAGGTTGCGTTAGAAATGAAGGGGTACGACATTATATTTGGGATGAACTTGTTGTCCACTTTCCGTGCAGTGATGGATTATTTTCGCAAGAGAATTTTTTTTCAACTACCGGGAGGAGTAGTTTTTAATTTTAAGAATGATCGCAATTCTTCTCATCCATTTCCTACGACGAGAAATAAATTCTTGAAAGCTAAGGCAGGGAGCACTTTGAGTTTCTTGGCCAACTTAATGGGAGATGATCGGAACAAATCCCCACTGGACGTAATATTGGTGGTGTCGGACTTTCTGGATGTTTTTCCCGATGAATTACCTAGGTTACCCCCACAACGAGAGATTGAGTTCAAGATTGATCTCTATCCGGGAACCGAACCCATATCCATTGCTCCCTATCAGATGGCACCTTTGAAGTTAAAGGAGCTAAGGAAACAATTAGACCATATGTTGACCATTGAGTTTATCCGTTTGAGCACATCAACTTGGGGAGCCTCGGTACTCTTCATGAAGAAGCAAGATGAGACACTTCGGTTGTGCACGGATTACCAAAGATTGAATCAGGTAACATTGAATAACAAATACCCTTTGCCACGAATCGATGACCTATTTGATCAGTTGAGGGGTTCTAAGTATTACTCCAAAATTGATCTTCACACACGGTATCATCAATTGCGAATCAAGGAGAAAGATATTCCTAAGACTGCTTTTCGTACTCGGTATGGTCATTTCGAATATATGGTGATGCCGTTTAGATTGACTAATGCTCCAGCAGCCTTCATGGATTTAATGCACTGGGTATTTTGGCCATATCTAGATCCGTTTGTTATCGTGTTTATTGATGACATACTAATCTATTCCCGGACTCATGAGGAAAATGGACGCTATCTCTCTATTATGCTACAGCCATTGAGAGAAAATAAGTTATATGCGAAGAGGAGTAAGTGTGAGTTTGGATGAAGGAAGTGAAATTCCTTGGCCATGTTGTGTCAGAACAAGGGGTAGCTGTTGACCCGGCAAAGATTGAGGCAGTGATGAAGTGGGAACCACCAAAGAATGTGACCAAAGTACGTAATTTTTTGGGGTAAGCCGGCTATTGTTGTAGGTTTGTGGAAGGGTTTTCAAAGCTTGCGATGCCGATGACTCACCTCACAAGGAAAGGAGAAAAATTTGTGTGGAATCAAGCATGTGAACTAGCCTTTAGCACCTTGAAGGAGAGATTGACGATGACACCTGTCCTCATTATTCTGAGCAGTGAGGAAGGATATGATGTGTACACCGATGCTTCACTGCGAGGCTTGGGATGTGTGCTAATGCAGGGAGGCAAAGTTTTTGCTTATGGTTCAAGAGAATTAAAGGTTCATGAGCAGAATTATCTCACTCATGACTTAGAGCTTACCGTTGTGATTTTTGCTCTTAAGTTGTGGGGGTGTTACTTGTACGGAGAGAAATTTCAAGTGTTCTCGGATCATAAAAGTCTCAAGTATGTGTTCACACAGAAAGATTTGAATCTTAGGCAGAGAAGGTGGGTTGACTATCTAGAAGATTATGATTTCACACTCAACTACCATCCGGGGAAGACCAATGTAGTCGCCGATGCACTTAGCCGAAAGTCTTAGGGTGAACTCAATGTTCTTGCAAGTAAATGGAAGATGAGGGATGCCCTTGGAGACTATGATCTATGGGTTGGAGAAGATAGATCTCGGCCATGCCTATTCAACCTTGTGGCCCAACCTACCCTTCAACGTAGGGTTGTGGAATTACAATGCTTAGATCCTGACTTAGCGTCGATTCGAGCTAAATTGGAGAGTGGAGAAACAATTGAGGGTTGGTCTTTGAGAAATGGAGAACTAAGATATGGGGAGAAGCTATGTGTTCCCGATAATTCGTCCCTAAAGGAGGAGATACTTGGAGAGTGTCATCGCTCTAAGTTTGCTATCCACCCCGGTAGCACAAAAATGTATAGGGACATGAAGCGCCAATATTGGTGGAAGGGAATGAAGAAGGATATAGCAAGGTTTATAGCACGATGTGCGGTGTGCCAGCAGGTGAAGATCGAACATCAAAAGCTAGGAGGATTACTATAGTCTTTGCCTATCCCAGAGTGGAAGTGGGATCACATCACCATAGATTTCGTGTCGGGTTTACCACGGACGTCGCGAAGGCATAATGCAATATGGGTCATTGTGGACAGACTCACCAAATCCCCTCATTTCTTGCGAATGAAGACTACAAACACTTTAGAGACCTTGAGCAAGTCCTATATCCGTGAGATTATACGATTACAGGGAGTTCCACTCTCGATTGTTTCAGATCGCGATTCTCGATTTGTGGCGCAATTCTGGAAAAGTCTACAACGAGCTATGGGGACAAAGTTGCTCTTCAGCACCGCTTTTCATCCCCAAACGGATGGCCAATCCGAGAGGGTGATACAGATTTTGGAGGATATGCTCCATGCTTGCGTATTGGACTTCAAGGGAAGTTGGAGTAACCATTTGCCGTTAGCGGAATTTGCGTACAACAACAGCTCTCAGGCAAGTATTGGAATGGCTCCGTATGAAGCATTGTACAGAAGGCCATGTCGATCACCGACGTGTTGGTTAGAAGCGGGCGAGAGTAGCTTGTTTGGGTCATAAATTGTTCAGGAAACTACATAGAAGATTCAACTCATCCGGGAGAGACTACGCACGGCACAAAGTAGACAAAAAAGCTATGTGGATAGAAGACAAAGACCATTGGAGTTCCAAGAAGGGGACTATGTTTTTCTCAAAGTGTCGCCTAAGAAGGGAGTTTGAGATTCGACAAGAAGGGAAAATTGGCTCCATGGTACATCGGACCATTTGAAGTGATCAAAGCAGTGGGCAAAGCAGCGTATCAACTTCAGTTACCAGCTCAATTGTCTAGGGTACAGGACGTGTTTCATGTGTCGATGCTGAGGAAGTGCCAGTTGGAGACCACGCATGTGATAGATTTGGAAGATATCGAAGTTCAAGACGGAGCAACGTATGAAGAAAAATCGGTGAAGATTCTTGATACCAAAGAGAAGGTGCTCCGCAACAAAGTTATCCGACTAGTAAAGGTTTTGTGGCAACACCATGGAGTGGAAGAAGCTCCTAGAAATGCGAGAGAAATACCTGCACTTGTTCGCTACTTGAGGTAAGTTTCGAGGACGAAACTTTCTTTAAGGGGGGTGGATTGTAAACCCCAACATGTTTATATTAATATAGTAATATACTTGTTTAGTGATCCTTATATAGGTATATAGGTATATGTTGTAAGTAATTATTGCTTTTGAAAAGTTAAAATGCTAAAATTTGAGTAAATAGTAGTTAAAACTTAGTTTGACCTTGTAAATATATTAAATTGTTGCAAAAAAACTTGTACCAATTTGGTTTTATGTATAAAAGGAGGTTGTATAAGTTTGGGTTGAGATTGGGAAGGTTTGGAATGGATTGGAAATGAAGAGGGGAAGATTTACAGAAAAACAAGCAAAACCTTCCGGAAGGTTAAGGAAAATACAGATTCTAGTAGGCAAAACCTTTGGGAAGGTCAAGGAAAAACCTTCCGGAAGGTTAATGAAATTTTTTGTCCATAAGACAAACCTTCCGGAAGGTTAAAAAAATGTTCTTCCGAAAGAATAATAGAAAATTTGTCTAGTGGGCAAACCTTCCGGAAGGTCGATGAAAACCTTTGGGAAGCTTAATGTAAATGTTGGTCCAGAAGGTCAATGAAAAACCTTTCGGAAGGTCGACGAAAAATTTGAATTTTTAAGTCGCGAAACAGCCAGTCTTCCTTCCACCATAGATACATAAGGACTAGTCCTTTAGCCCCATTTTAACACTTCTAACCCTAGAAAACCTTAGGGAGAAAGAAAGAAAGAGAAAAACACAAGATCAAAGGAGATTTCCACTTCAAGAAGAACAAACCCCTAGTTTCTTCAAGAACACTAAGGTAGGAGTTTTCTTCCATTCTTGTCCATTGAGGCTAGGGCTTGTATATATGTATTCTTTGACTCTTAATCATATGTATATGCTATGAAATCATGATTCTTTGAGATTTTTGCAATCATTACCATGTTTTAAGCAAATCTATGGTTATATAACCACAAAATTTCCTTCCTTGTCATAAAACCCTAGTTTTCTAAAAGAGATGGGTTTTCCCTCTTGACACTTCTTTTATTCTTGTTTTCGAAACCCTAGTGCTATGAGTTGAGTAATAAAATGATGTTGTGATGATCTCTTGCTTATTTCCTTAAATTGTTCTCTTGGATTACAAATTGTAAAAATTGGGAATTTATGATTTATTTATGATTTGAGAATTTGGTTGGAATTTCATCTTTTGTATGGTTGTTGTGATGGACTTGAATTGCATTCGAGCACTACCGTAGAGTGTTAGAGGTTAGTCTATCACAGTGGGGGTGAGATGGTTTGCTAACACTTGTAGTGGGTTGTTGTTTGTGAGAGCAACCGCTATTATTCACGTAGGTTCGAGGTTGAGGTTGGGTATACCTTTCCTAGAAAGGATTCGTCAATGCCGTAGGAGAGGGTACACGCCCTTCCTAAAGTGGTTTATGTGGTTATGGTTGGGTGAATAAGGTAGAGTCGTGGCGTAAATTCATGGGAAGCAACCAACATACATGAGAATATGGGATTATTGTTATGGTTTGGAATCGGTTTCGAACAAGAGCTTGTGAAGGTATGGAACTGTACAAGGACTTGTTGGAAATGGTTACGGTTGGAAATGGTTGTTAATTGTAACTTGGTTTTATTGTTTATTTAATTTATTACAACTACGTACACTTGAGATCAAATAAATTGTCACTGTTTTATTTCAAGTTATATAAGCTATTTTGAAAAGTGAGACTGAACCAGTTTATATGCTTGTATAAACCTTGTTCGAGTTTGGAAGGAATGTTGCTACAAAGCTTAGTGTTCACCCCCTACTTAACAACCTTTTCAGATTATCCTCTCGAGGAGCCCGAACACTGGGAGACTCCGATAGACAGGAGCGTGAATCCCGAGGTGGACGCTTAGAGCTATAGTTTATTTTTGTGCTAGACCAGAGAATTTATTTACGATCATGTATAGTCTAGAATTTTGTTTATTCCGCTGCTAAGTTTAAATGTAAATCTTTTGGAATGTAATTGTCATAGCTTGTCCTATTCTTTTGGGATGATATTGTGGATATTACATATGGTGAATGAAATTTATTTAATGATAAATTTATTTAGTGCTCTAATGATGATGAATTGTTTTTAGTTTGTAATGTCGTCCAAGGTGGTCTTTGGGGCGTTACACTTTGCTTTGTGGGCGTTCGAACGCCAGATGGGGATTGTCCTTCTCACTCATGCGGCCTGTGGTCTTCTGTGGAAACCTACTTCCACGCTCTTGGTGTTTTGCACTCATCACCTAGTCTTCAATCAATTCAAGTTGACGTTCGAACGTGAGTTAGCGTTCGAACATGGTACTCAAGTACCTCAAAGTCTTCTCTCTTGGCTGCAACATGCCATGTCTTCAGTAGTCTGGGCTTCAATCAACTCAAGTGGACATTCGAACGTGAATTGGCTTTCGAACGTGATTGTCTTGGTCCAAGCTTTTCCAATTTTTCTCCAGAATATGCTGGTGTTGCATGAAAGTTTAATACTCATTGCAATTAGTCCCTTATACAATTTAGGGCCTGAAATGTCATCATTTAAACTCCATCAAAATATAATTAGTTTTTAAAAGAGTGTAGTAATATGCCAATTTTGACTACTAAGTACATCCTCCAACCTAAATATTGCTAGTCTCTAGTAATACAATAACAATGGAATGCAAATCTATTTCTAATGACTTTTTCGTAGGTCATCCGATTGCATTTAGCATGTACAACAAGCTGTTGAACCACTAGGTTTACCCTAATGGAAGAGTGTTGTCTCGTGAGAGTTTTTAGTGAAGCTACCCACAAACTTCTGTCGAACAAATTTGTATGTAAGATTGCTAGTTGAGGTAAATTAGCATCATGGTCGTTGAGACACCCAACTCTAAATTTCGACTTACATCCCGCATGCTCCTCTTTCATAGGTATTTATTCTATGCAAAAATTGGCATTAGTCACATTGGCATTTGGAATTCCCTGTGTAGTAGAAATGGTCCATCTAGAGACAAGAATTGATATATAACAAACATTCCACTTTACCACCTTCCATGGTTAGCTTTGATTTCACAAACCTCTCTTAGAAGTGTGCTCAACAGAAATTTGCTCAGGTTATAGTGACTTGTCTCTCAAAGGGCATGTGATCAGAAGATTGCTAGTCAAAGAATCACATTCACAGTTAGAAAGGGACTGAAATTTTTAAGAAAGTAAATCAATCATGTTCTTGGTATAATCTCATGAAAGAATATTGATGCAGTTCAAGTAATACTATTAAACATACCCCAGTTTTCGGTCGATAACACACACATGCATCAGCCTTAAGATCAATTAGGGTTTTGTAAGGGTTGTAATGTGGCCTGAGGTCATGGTTAACGAAATGACATCAACGGTATTCAAAAAGCTATCTTTTCCTTATATAGTGTAGCATATCTCTCTTTTGCCAAGAAGTTGTATTTTGTTCTTTTATTTTTCTCATTTTTCGCTTTCTTGGCAATTCCCTGTCTATTTTTTTATTTTCTTTTTCGGTTGTTTTCACCGATTTTTCTTTCATTGATCAGTAGCTACCATCTTCTTTTCCATTTTCCTTGCCTTTTTGTATCATACTGATTTATAAGAGGGTGCAAGAAAATTAGATAGCAAGGTATGTTAAATGTATTTTCTTGTGGCTTGGTTATCATATGGGTATTTTGAAAAAGAAATCATTTATCGAAGGCTCAAGCACGGCTGACTAGGGATATATTTTTGCAAAAGAAATGGTCAAGGCTCAAAGTCAAATCAAAGATGGCCTAAGATCCTTTCTCAAGTATGTGCACATGTATGTGTCATATGCAAAGATTCCCTGTGGGATATGTCAATAGATTGCTTTAGTTGCATCAATCAAAGCGAATATAATGAGATTATTCAAAAATAGATAGTGAAAAACCTTTCTCGAGTAAATGTTAATATCCTCTCAAAAGCATTGCAAGGCTCAAAACTCACTATGGTATTCTTTTTCATCTCCATTGGTTATGTCGGGTGTTTCAGGGAATGTCGGTTATATATCGATTCCAATTTCGAGTCTGATCATCTTGTACCTTAAGAACAACAAATACTGGTGTATGTTTGACAATTTAAGCATAGAAATAACACCAGTTTTCCAAGAAATGTGGTTAAGTCAAGATCGCTAAGTTGAGGTGTCAAACCGATCATAGGCTTAGTCATTTTAACAAGCAACCTTAGCATCCACATCTGTTTATTTATCAAGAATTACTAAAATGCTAATTCTATACATGCATTTTAAATAGATAAAAGTGATAAACTGAACCATTCATTTCACGAAATATGATCATTTACAATAGTACCAATGATTCAGTCCATCCATAAAAGAAGTGACTAAAACACAAAAACTTCGAATATCCTCAATCAGTGACCCAAAAAGAAAGCAAACATTCACCAAAGAAGAGACAATTTTCTACAACAAACTACAAATATCCACAAGGATCACAAAGAAGAAACTCCTCCACTGAAGGAAGAACAACAAATTTTAAATATAGAAACCCCAAGAAACTACCAAAGAAGAAATCTTATCAAAGAAGCAACAATAATCACAACCCAAATCAAGAACAGAAATCAATCTCCTCCACCAGCTCCATCATCTCCAGCAGCTCCACCCCTCAAAAGTCTAAGAATTTCATCCTGCTTAGCTTCAATGCTAAGCATGATGTCTCATAAAGAACGTCGGGTACTTGTGCTGGGGCCTGCCTCCTGTGTCTATACTGGGTCTCTCTCTTCCTCTATTTCCCTTTCCTTCTCCCGATCAAGCTCATCCTGCACCTTATCCACTCCTTGGGTGGGTGGCACCTCTTGTCTAGCCGCTGGGGTGCCACTATGACCTTGGCTCCTCCTAAAGGATGCCTTGTTTAGTGGCCCCATTAGCTTTTGGATTTCCATTTCAGGCCTTACCCTAACCTCATTGTCCTTGCACATTTCAGTTACTAGGGTGCCAAAAGGAAGGGAGTTTCTTTTTACGTCACAACCTTTCTTCATTTCTGTAAAGACGAGGGAAGGGAGGTCGATGCTATGGCTTTTTCCAAGTGCATAAAGTAACCAGGCCATGTCGGGTGGGATTTCATTTTTTCATCCTATTGGAGCAAAGTTTGACACCGCAATCAAATTTAACATTTTGTATTTATCCACGAGCTCCCCTTGTTGTAGAAACCTTCGCCCCAACCAAGAAAAACCAGTCACCCTAGTCAACTCCATCCCAACCATATTTATAGCTACATTCTTTCTTGGGGGGTAAGTCGAATGTTGTACCCGAGACACTTCTTGCCTGATTTATCGAATATAATCTTCATCCACATCCACCTGGACCCCCCTCACATAGCTTTTTAGCGCACCATTGACTATTTCGACGTTGGAGTAAAACTCCCTCACTAAGTCAACAACGGCCTCCCCTCCATTTCGCAAATACAACACCCAATTGCTCCTCTCCATCTCCGCCAATATACCCAATTCTGCAAAGTCACTCAAGATTACGTCTCTCTCACAAACCACAACATTTTTAAGGTAATAGTTCTCATACATGTTGGCTTTGAGGGCGTTAGGGAATCGGGTTCGATCATATCTACTTATGATGGGTCTCCCTTCTCTCTCCTCAATGACCTCCTCTACAAAATTAGGCGCCTGGTTTGGTGTATAACGACTGGCAGGTAGCTTGACCCTTGGAGGCATGATGTTTTGGGTTTGAGGGTGTTAGGGCTTGAAAAGTGTGATTTTCTTGTGGGAATGATGATGAATAAGATGGAAATGGTTTTGGGATGGTTAAAATTAGGTAGAAATGGAGAATGGGAGGTGCTTTGAGGTTTGGATTTTGAAAAATCGCCCTAGGGTTTTGAGGTTTTTGAAGGGTTTTGGGAATTTTTGAATGGGCAAGACCATCCAGGCTTTTATAGCCTGAGAAGTGACGTTCAAACGTGGTAAACGTTTGAACGTGGATTGAAGGATTTTAAACAGATCGTTCGAACGTGGTGAGCTCCCAGTACTTTTGAGTTCTGTCAGAGGCCAAAGTACTGTAAGCTCCTCTCGTCGAATGGTCTTTTGGCATTCGAACGTGTGATTCTTGTTCGAACATTGAAAGGTCCCAGTACTTTGTGTTTCTATCAGAGGCTTCATCAGAGGTCGAGTACTATAAGCAGGTGACGTTCAAACGTTACTTGGCGTTCGAACATTAAATCAAAAATCAAAAATTTTCTACACTAACTTATACACAATAAGAGCAAGCTAAACACACAAGTTTGAATCAAAAATTCATGGCATCTCAGGACAAATCCCTACCCATGCTTTAGGTTGGTATTCTGGGACACTCCTTTCTCGGCCGATATTTTCATTTCAGTCAAAAGAGTTTGTACAAAACAAAGAGAATGTTTACACTTTTTACAAAAATTCGGACCCTTAACTTTCATCCCACCTACTCTAATCCGAGTCTCCCTCGGTATCTGTGTAGTTCAAACAACTAGTGACTCTCCCAATTTCCTCTCTCACAAATCGATGAAGTAAAGTACCAGAATAACATGACGTCTTAGGGTAATCCTTACTCAGCCCATTTACTATCCAGTCTAATCGATTGAGTGCGCGACCAAAAATTGGTTTAGAACACTGATTATACATTTTCTTGTGAAAGACTCTGCCACACTGTTTATAGGCACTAAGTCTTTTGGCACGACTGCGTTTACCAAAAGTGCTTCTGCCACAAAAGGGTTTCACTTGTTCTTCTCGGATTTCATTCTTTCTGACCAATCTTGCTTTTCTCATGATCACAACATGCACATCAGATAAAAAAGTGCGTAGAATTCCCAGACTAAACCAAAAAAATTTAACATTCATGATTTCTATTCATTAAGACTCACTATCTGGTTCTTTAACGTCTGCCAGTCACAAAGACGATCAAAGATGACTCACAGACATAATCATCAATTTATACAAAATACAAGGCAAGGTACACAATTTGATCAAAAACAACAACAACAACAACAACTATAGTTCTCACCCCCCAACCTAAACTGAACATTGTCTCCCATGTTTCAAATTTACCGAAATGTTGAGCTTGGAGATGAGGTTGAAAGGTAGAGATCTTGTTCCTTTGCCAAAACCTGTAAGGAAAATACACAAATTAATCTTCTTAACGCAGATCTGGGTTTTCACTAGGACGAAAACCCTTGATTGTAAGTGCGGACAGAAGAAGTAAAGTCATGTACAAATAGAGTAAACAAATGTAGATCATGAGACAAAAAATTGGGTCTTCGGGGAGTACAGTCATGGGGTTGTTGGGAGCTGGGTCTTTTTGCAGAAAATCATAAACAGGAAAAAAAGAGAAGAAGAAGAAGACGAAGAAGAAGAAAGAAAAACAAAAAACGGTGGGGAAAAAGAGGAAAGGGGGGGATGCCTTATAAAGGCGTCCTCTCGGGTCGATTTTGATCAGGTTTTTCCTGACCCGACCCTTTTTGTTGTCGGTAGGCGCAAATCTTGGAGGGATGTTCTAGGTCCTTTAAAAGAATTATTTCCACATTTTTGACAAAATCCTCCAAAAATGGTTTCAACTGCTGACCATTAACATTAAAGATGTTACCGTTCAAGGGTTTTCCACTTCTACTGGTCCATGTTGAAACACTATTTTGACAATGTAAGGTTCAGTCCATCTTCACCTCAATTTACCAGGAAAGAGGCGGAGTCTTGAATTAAACAACAGGACTTTTTGAGCAGGTTCAAAATACTTTCTCATTATGTTCTTGTCATGAAAATTTTTTATCCTGGATTTTGCAATCTTTGCATTTTCGTATGCTTCATTTCTCAATTCCTCTAATTTGTTAATCTGAAATTTCCTTGCTAGTTTGGCCTTGTCCATGTCAAAGTTCATTGCTTTAATAGCCCAATATGCCCTATGTTCCAATTCCACAGGTAGGTGACACGGCTTGTCATAGACTAATCGATAAGGAGACATGCCCAAAATTGTTTTAAAAGCAATGCGATATGCCCATAGTGCATCAGTTAGTCTTGACGACCAATCTTTGCTGTCTAGATTTACTATTTTTTCTAAAATAATTTGATCTCTCGATTAGCTAATTCAGCTTGTCCACTAGTTTGTGGATGATAAGGGGTTGCAATTTTGTGAAAAATCAAATATTTTTTCATTAAATTCCAGAAAGGATGATTGCAAAAATGAGCACTCCCATCACTTATGATTGATTTCGGAATTGCAAAAATGAGCACTCCCATCACTTATCATTATTTGGTGATCATTATTTCGGCAAGGAATTGACTCAACCCATTTGAATACATAGTCTACAGCCACTAAAATGTATAGATAGGCAACGGAGGGGGGAAATGGTCCCATAAAATCGATGCCCAAATAGTAAAAAATTTCAATCACCAAAATGAGGTTTAAGGGCATCATGTTTCTTTTTGAAATGCTCCCCAACCTTTGACATCTATCGCAAGTTAAACAAAAGTCATGGACATCTTTGAAAAGTGTAGGCCAGTAAAATCCACACTGCAAGATTTTCTTAGCGATTTTCCTTGATGAATAATGGCCACCACATGCTTCAGAATAACAAAAATTCTTACCTATCTGCTTTCTTGAGTGGGGATGCAACGTCTTATAATTTGATCCTTACAGTACTTAAATACGTACGG
Source organism: Ilex paraguariensis (assembly GCA_963454935.2). NCBI lineage: Eukaryota > Viridiplantae > Streptophyta > Magnoliopsida > Aquifoliales > Aquifoliaceae > Ilex > Ilex paraguariensis. Next base: position 15,248 of record CAUOFW020004837.1, on the reverse strand, counting down.
ATCTTCCCAAAAGAAATTACAAATCTCCCTCAAAAATTTCTTTTTGTCCATGGTGGTGAAGGACGGAGGGAACGTACTAGTAGCAAGGAAAATTGGCAATATCAGCGTACCATGGGGTCTCATCAATTATGAATAGTTGTTCATTGGAGAATTTTTCATTGATTGGCAATCCATCTTCGTGAAAGTCATACGTCAACCTAGATAGATGGTCTGCCACCACGTTCTCAACACCCTTTTTATCCTTAATGACCAGGTCAAACTCTTGGAGTAAGAGTATCCATCTTAAGAGTCTATGCTTAGCATCCTTCTTTGGGAGCAAGAATTTTAGGGCTGCATGGTTAGTGAATATGGTAATAGAAGAACCCACAAGATAGGAACAAAATTTTTCCAAAGCAAAAACTACAGCAAGCAATTCTTTTTCAGTTGTTGAATAATTCATTTGAGCATCGTTCAAAGTTTTACTTGCATACTAAATCACATGTGGTTTCTTATCCTTTCTTTGCCCCAACACAACACCTATAACATAATCACTTGCATCACACATTATTTCAAAGAGTAGAGTCCAGTTAGGGGGCTGCATTATTGGAGCAGAAATTAACATGCCTTTAAGCTTATCAAAAGCTATTTGGCACGCCTCATTCAAATCAAAGATTATGTCCCGACTCAAGAGATGACACATCGGTTTTGCCATGGTACTGAAATCTTTTATGAATCTCCTGTAAAAACCTGCATATCCCAAAAAATGATTGAACATCCTTTACAGTCTTGGAATAGGCAAATTTTCAATCAGATCTATTTTTGCCTTGTTAACTTTCATGCCCTCAGACGACACAATGTGACCTAAGACAATGCCTTGTGTTACCATGAAGTGACATTTCTCCCAATTAAGCACCAGATTGGCCTCTTTACGCCTTATCAACACATTTTCTAGGTTGGTTAGACACAATTCAAATGAGTCACCATAGATAGAGAAGTCATCCATGAACACTTCCAAAAATTTCTCGACCATGTCACTAAACAGACTTAGCATGCATCTTTTGAATGTTGTAGGAGCATTACAAAATCTGAATGGCATCCTTTTGAATGCAAAAGTGCCAAAGGGCATGTAAATGTGGTTTTCTCCTGATCATTAAGTGCTATCTCAATTTGATTGTACCTTGTACCTAGAATACCCATCCAGGAAACAATAAAATTCATGGCCTGTAATTCTCTCTAGAATCGGGTCAAGAAAGGGAAGAAGAAAATGGTCTTTCCTAGTCATCAAATTGAGTTTTCAATAGTCAATACACATCCGCCATCCTGTGACGACTCAAGTTGGTACTAGTTCATGGGCTTCATTCTTGACCACTGTGACACCAAACTTTTTGGGCACAACTTGGATGGGACTAACCCATTTGCTATCGGAGATAGGAAAGATTATCCCTGCATCTAAGAGCTTTAGTACCTCAGCCCTCACGACTTCTTTTATGTGAGAGTTCAGTCATCGCTACATTTGATGAGAGGGTTTTGAATCCTCTTCCAGGTATATGGCATAATTGCAGGTCAACGGGCTTATACCTTTCAAGTTAGCAATGGTCCACCTAATGGTGTTTTTATGGCTTTTAAGAATTTCAATTAGTTTAGACTCATGTAATTCTGTGAGCTTAAATGAAATTACCACTGGGTATAACTCGTCCTCTCCTAGGAATGCATATTTGAGGTCAGATGAAAGAGGTTTCAATTTAGGCTTTGGTGGCCTGACACTTGATGAGAGTGGCTTTGTGCCAGTTGGTGAAAGTTCCTCAAATTTAGGGGCCCATGTATTGACAACATAAGTGGGGCAATTCTTTGGATCATCATCTATTGCCTCAGATGTGATGGATTCTAACAAAGAAGATTCAGTGGGTTTTTCACAGAATGTTTTATTCAAATTTTCCTAAACTAATGACTCAATGAAATTTATTTCTCTCTCTTCTTTGTCCTCTCCGAGGTGTTTGGCAACATTACAAATATTTAGCTCAAGAGTCATATTCCCAAAGGTTAATTTCATTACCTCATTCCTGCAATTGATTAGTGCATTTGATGTTGCTAGGAAGGGTCGACCAAGAATTATGGAAATTGGGTTTTCTGAATGCTTTTTTGCTGACTGGGTGTTTAGAACAATGAAGTCAACCCGGAAGACAAAGTTGTCCACTTGAACAAGTACATCTTCAACAATGCCCCTAGGGACTTTGACAGATCTGTCTACCAATTGGAGTGTAACACTGGTGGGTTTGAGTTCACTTAGACCCAACTACTGGTAGACAGAAAAAGGGAACAAGTTGACACTAGCTCCTAGGTTTAACAGTGCCTGTTCGATTCTGAAATTTTTAATGACACACAACACAGTCGGACACCCTGGATCTTTGTATTTTGGAGGGGTTTTGTTTTGAAGTAGGGCATTGGCTTGTTCTATCAGGAAGCCTCTTTTTTGAACATTTTAGCTTTTGACTGTGCACAAGTCTTTTAGAAACTTGGCATAAGATGGAACCTGTTTGATTGCATCCAGAAGTGGGATGTTGATTTTTACTTGCTTGAAGAGCTCGTAAATTTCTGGCTGATTATTCAATTTCTGTATGGTTTTGAGTTTATGAGAAAAAGGAGCAGGAATATAACACGACGGTTCTTCTTCCCTTGATGGCTCTGGTTCTTGTTCAATCATGGGCTTGGGTTCCTCATTCTCTCACACATTCAAGCTCGATTGGTGAGTTGACTGGGATTAACTTAGGTTTTGGCTTTGGAATTAGCATGTCTCTGACGGTCTTGTCAATCACCTTGTCACTTCTCAGTGTAGTGACAACTTGGGCTTGGTCTTGTGGAGTTTTCTTGATTGTGGGATTTTTCACCTGGAATTGGCCTTTGGATGGTTTTGGTTGGGCAGGAAACTTGTTCTTTTCATGTGTGGCTTTTAAGGTCCTCAAAAGATGGAGTGGTCTGGGTTTTGAAATAAGTAAAAGCCTGAGTGGAACTATTGTTATAGTTCATTTGACTTTGCATGAACTGATTTAGAGTATTCTCAAGGCTCCTCTTTTGTGGTGGTTGGTATGGTTGATACGTGGGAAGTCCTTGAGGTGGTGGGTGTGAACCTTATTGTTGGTTCATGGGATTTGGTTATGTGTTTCTCCAACTGAAGTTCGGGTGGTTCTGCCACCCTGGATTGTATGTTTCAGAGTATGGGTTGGAGTAAGGCTTGTTAAAGTTAGAAATTCCATTTGTCTGCTCTAACAGAACCTTTTTGAATGTTGGAATAGTAGGACACTCCCCAATAGGGTGTCCTGTCGGCGCACAAATCCCACACATTTGTTCTGTGGGAGAGCTAACATAAACCTGATGAACCTTTTTCATCTCTAAAGCTTCAAGCTTTCAAGACAGAGTGGACATTTTTGCTCTTAGGTCATCATCATCTTTCAATACATACTTACCCCCTTGGGAAGTAGATGGTTTGGCTTCAACAATGGTAGGGGAGACTGAGTCCCACATCTAAAAATTGTCAGATATGGTGTAAAAACAATTGAATGCCTCCTCCGGACTTTTACTCATGAATTCTCCTTGAGCCATCATTTCGACAAATTGACGTAGTCTAGTGGGTAGAGAATCATAGAAGAATCCTTCCAAAGTCCAATTATCAAAAGCATGGTATGGGAAGGACTAGAGTAGATCCTTGAATCTCTCCCAACTTTAGTAAAATGTTTCTCCTTCTTTGACTGAAAAATTCATGATTTGCCTTTTCAATGGATTAGTGCGGTGTAAACATAAAAACTTTCTGAAAAATTCATTTTGTAGTGCCCGCCAGTCAGGTATTGAAAGAGCTTTTAAAGAATTTAGCCACTGTTTAGCTTTATCCTTTAAAGAAAATGAAAAAAGTTTCATTTTGGCTAGCTCAGAATTGTCTTGAAACGTTCCACATACTTCCTCCAACTCTTTTATGTGCAGATGTGATTTTTCTGTTTCGAGTCCATGGAATTGAGAGAGTAGTTGAACTATCCCCGTCTTCACAATAAAGAGGGGTGCATCTTCAAGAAAGAAAAAATAAGAGGGGACACTATTTCTTATGGGATTTAAGTAATCCTACAGAGTTCGAATGTTAGGCACTTCCCCCTCTCTCACAGGAACTTCTCCTTGTCTCTCATCATTTGTCATTCTACTTTCACAAGAGTCTACTACTGATATAGGTTTAGGTGGTTCAGGTTGATTCACAAACCTAGAAGATTCTGACGGCAAATTTTGATATTGAGAAGCGTCCTCGGGCATAAAAATAATTAAAACAAATTTATACACAATTAAAGCAAATATATACACAAATAGGAAGGTCTTTCCACCTTTTTCTCAAAAACACTTTTTATGGTTCCCCAGCAATGACGCCAAAAACATGACTTGATCCGATATGTGTACACCCAAGTGCAGGCGGTCAAGTTGTAGTAATAATTCGGTTAAGTCTGGAGTCGAATCCACAGGGAACTATGATTAATTTTTTGGAGTCGCAATGATAGAGACCAAGTAACTGGAAACCTTGAGAGTTTAAAGTTATGGGATTTCCTAAATAGAATATAAGATAAATTCAGATGCAAAACAGTCACTCTTTTGCTCAAGGATCATAACATGTAGTTAATCATCTAGTTTATTATACTTGTGCTTTATAACTCAATCAACTCCAGTGTCAACAGCAAGTTAATCGGAAGATAAAGATGGACTGTGACAATTAAGCACATGATTTCGATGCCTTTCTAGAAGTTTACAAGAATTGTCTGTGCCGAGACTCAACCCGTCTACAAACAAGCAAGTATTTCTACAAAGCATCCAACCATGGCATTAATGTTCCATTCTTTAGATAAAGCATAATAGTGGTGAAGATTGAAATGTTGTCATGAAGATCTAGTCGGGGTACTTGCCTTGAACCAACGAGTCTTTCTATGCAAGAAGCATCCGTGACATAGAAAGATCTCACAATTATACAAAGTACCTTAGTTTTTCTAGATACATTCAATCATTCAATGAGCAAGTGAAATATAAAGCATTAAAGCATAAAAGAAATGCACAAATATAACTTCCGGATAATTCATACATATTCATCACCTCTTACTAAAGAGTGAATGATGAACTACTCACTCTTCATGACTTTGGTAAAGCTAAAAAAGTGAGTGATACTCATCCCTCAAAGTAGAGAACTTACAGGTAAAGTACAATAAGTGAAGAGCCAATCTTCAACGAAGAATAAGTGAATCACGTTCCACCCTTCATGATTTTGGTAAAGCTCTAGAAAAGTGGAAGAGTTTTACTCTACTAAGAAGGAAGGAAGCTCAAGCATTGGAAGTGAAAGACATAAACAATGAAAGTAGAAGAAAACTAGTCACATTTGAAAGGTTGCTTCCTCAACCATGAAATGGAAGGTTTCTTCCTCAACCAACATATGAACTAACTTCCTTGATACAAGCAAATATAACATTCAACTAACTACATAAGTGGGAGTCCAAGCCTCTATCAAGCTCTTGACTAGTTTTTGGTGTAGTCCAAGCTTTACAAACCAAGTTCTAGCCTATTTCAAGAACTATCCCCCTCCTCAAAGTCTCTCCCAAGGGGAGTATTTATAGGCAAGGAGAAGGGGAAGACAAGGGAGTGTGAAGGAATAGTGTATGCCGCCCAAGTCCAAGTGAAAAGTCAATTACTCTGCAGCTTGCCTGTGGTGGACGTTCGAACGTGAGTTGGCATTCGAACGTTGTCTCTATTTTTCCTTTTTATAGAAATTCAAATGTTGTCTGGTGTTTGAACTTTTCTGCTATCTTTGCTTTGTGGGCGTTCAAACCCCAAATGGAGTCTGTTCTTCTCACTCAAGTGGCTTGTGGTCTTCTGTGGAAACCTACTTCCACACTCTTGGTGCCTTGCACTCATCACTTGGTCTTCAATCAATTCAAGTGGACGTTCAAATGTGAGTTGGCATTCGAATGTGGTACTCAAGTACCTCAGAGTCTTCTCTCTTGGCTGCAACACGCCATGTCTTCAGCAGTCTGGGCTTTAATTAACTCAAGTGGACGTTCAAATGTGAATTGGCGTTCGAAGTAGTTGGCTTGGTCCAAGCTTTTCCAATTTTTCTCCAGAATATGCTGGTGTTGCATGAAAGTTTGATACTTATTTCCTTTAGTCCCTTGTACAATTTATGGCCTGAAATGTCATCATTTAAACTCCATCAAAGTATAATTAGTCTTTAAAAGAGCATAGTAATATGTCAATTTTGACTACTAATCACACTACGTAAAAAATTAAAACAACTCTATTCCTCTAAAACATGATCCACATCTTGATTCTCCAATAGTTTGTAATCAACCTGCTCATCCACATAGACATCCTCTTCTATGCCAAAATATGTAAGTGTGTTGTAGGGGGTGAACAAAAGCCTATAAGAAATTCCTCTCAAATCGCAACAGAGTTTTTAAAACAATAAAAAGAAGGCAAATCTTTTTTGAAAAATAGCATATATAAATTTTGAGTGTAAAACCATGACAGTTGTAATGATCTCAAGTATACGGAATATAGTAAATCAATAACAGGAATAAACATTTCAGAAATTAAAGCAATCAATAATTAACTCAGTAGCATCATCTCATATTCTCATGTGTGTTGGTTGCTTCTCAGGAATCTACACAATGATTCTACCTCGTTCACCCACCACAAACCAAACAATCTCAATCATTCCCCGCATAGCCAAATCACAAACCAGTTTATGTAGGGCTTATATCGTCTCTCACGTCATTGACGAATCCTTCCCAAGAAAGATGTACTATCTTGCAGCCTCGAACTTACATGAACAATAGTGGTTGCTCTCACAAACAACAATCCACTACGAGTGTCAGATAACCATCTTACCCCCCATTAAGATAGACTAATCTTTAACACTCTACGACAGCTATCAAAAGCAATTCAAGTCCGTAACACCCAAACCATACAAGAGATAAAACCACAATTTTCTTAATAATCGCAATCTTAACCAATCACAATTTTCATTAACAAGTCAAGTATCACAATTGCATAATTCTCAATATATTATAGTAATAAAGGAATTAAAATATGCAAAAGATCATATCAAGAAAACCTTTTCAATTTTGATATTCAAAACTCTAGGGTTTTGCCAAAAATTATAATTTCTTGGAATAAGAACAAGTATTAGATCAAAACATGATTTAATCAAGAATATGAATTTAGAAATCGAGAATCCATGTATTTTTCATAATCAAAATGTATTTAGCAAAACTAGTGTTTTGGAAATTCTAGAACAAATATTCCTTGAACCTAAACATGTATTTTGTTCAAAACTATGTTTCAATGATAAAGAAACCAAAAACTCATAAATATTTATCATATAACTATCAAGAAGATTGAAAACATACATAGATAATACCCTAAGTTTCAATGATAGAAATCAAGAAGAATCCCCTACCTTTAATCCGATCTTTGAAGATAACCCTAGTGTGTTTGAATCAATCTCAAAGCGAGAATCCTCCCCGTGTCTCCTCTCTTTCCTCTTCTTATACTTTCTAGGGTTTTCTCGGATGAAAAATTGTTGAACATAAGCCTAAGGGTTATTACCTAGGTATTTATAAAGCCAAAAGTGGAGAAAACACTCCACAAAGATCGTCCAAGTTCTGCCTTGTACGTCCAGACGCGTGTTTGTCCCGTCCGGACAAGTCTGACTTTTTATTTAGACTTCAGATGACATTTTGACCCAGTTAGAAGCCGATTCATGAAATTTTCATGAAATACATTGTTGTAGCCCTTGAAGTTTAGTTTCTACTGTCCTAACCTCAGTGAAATTGGAGTTCACATTAAAATGTTATGACTAAAATACTAAGATAGTGTCAAATTTCTTCCTACCCAAATCCTCTTATAAATAGGTTTTAACTTCAGAATACTTCTAAACTTCTAATACATCTCATATAATTCCTTCTAATGTTTTTCAACCTTACAGATTCATTAAAAACCTTATTTTGACCTAAAAATATTTGTAAAATTACTTAGCCACCATTCTCAACTTAAACACCTTCAAAACTAAGCTTGACCCAAAAGTCAATTCGCACAAAACTCAAACTTCATGATGAATCTTTTAACAATGATTCGGAATTTCTACAATATTTTTATTCTATCTAGGACAAATATTAAGATCATATTATTTTTATCTAATTCTAATATGGGGTCTTACATATTTTTAAGCAAAAATTGGCTAAAAGTCCAATCAAATGTTCTTTTAAGAAATTATATCCAAGCAATTTATTTTTAAGGCATTAAAAACATATATACTATTTTTATTTTTTTGATCTTTTAGTCTAATCTATCTGAATCGTTTTTTTTTACTAGAGCACCCTTCTTAAGTGTATCACACTCATTTCTTTATTTTTTAAAAATCCTCTCTTATCTCCCCACTCTTTCTCTCTACTCTTTCTCTCTACTCTTTTTCTCTCTTCTCCCCTCACTCTCTCTCCCTCCCTCCTCCCCCACTCTCTCTTGCTCTTCTACCTCACTCTCTTGTTCTTAATATGAATCAAAACTACGCTCTCTATTATTTTTTCCATTAAGATAAAAATTTTCATTATCATTTCTCCATACGTGCGAAAAAAATCCCAAAAGGCAAAGCAAAGTAGGAGCAATAATCGAAGTAGAAGCAAAAGACGAATACATAATTACTGGACATCTTCCTCACAAACAAAACTCTATGACGAAGTCATTATTCAGCTTGCTTGATATAATATCCTACTTGCTGTGGTTGACAAATTCATGATGATGAACTCCATGATAGAAAAAAAAACTCCATGACAGACTTCTTGCAGTAGATGTTGGTGCCATATCCACAATCCGCTATCTAACTATATATGTTTAATGTAATCTTTTGTTATGGGTTTTGTTATGCTTTTTTTTTTTTTTTGATCAACGGGGTTTGTTACGTTAAAAGAATAAGAAAGTAAAAGAAACTCAAGTGTCACTCTGATACAACTTTGATGTTGTCTTTGAAGCAAGTTTTATTGGGTTATTTTTTGTGATGATAAAATTATTGTGTTGGTGTGACAGTGAAATAAGTTATTTCACTATTTAAGATAGTGGAATTGGGGGTACACGATTATTATTATAATTATTTTTTGTGATGATAAAATTATTGTTGCAAGACTGTGAAATACACGATTTATATTGTCTTATGATGAACTTCACTGTCAATTAATATCTCTTTATGTATCTCTATATCTCTTTTTAAGTGTTGGAAAGTTTCTCTACATGAATGAGGTCTAATTCACTATTTTATTTGTATTTCACTATCTAATTTGGCTAGTGATATTAAAATTCAATCTTGTCAAAGTCATAGCCCAATTTGGTTGTCTAATTGCAATGAAATTCATATTTCACTATCAGAGTTCGGACAATGAAATATATCTAATTTCATTATTTTGGGTGTATTTCACTGTCAAATCTGGTCAGTGATACTAAAATTCAATCTAATCAACTAATAGTCAATTTTACTATTTTTGGCGTATTTCATTGTCAAATTTGGCCACTAAGACTAAAGCCAAATTTAATCAAACTCATAGGCCAATTTCACTGTTCAATTATAGTGAAATTCCTATTTCACTGTTATAGTTCGTATAGCATAATATGAGCAATTTCAACATCAGAGTAAAAATGGATGGTGAATTTTTACACTCATATGTCAATTTCACCTTCATTATTCAAATATTTGAAGATAATGTATTTTTTCACTCAGGCCAATTTCACTGTCATAATTTGGACTGCAAAATACTCCCAATTTTACTGATTAGCGCATTTCACTGTCCAATTTGCTCAGTAATACTAAAACTTCATCTAATCAACTTCATTAATTAAACATAGCTTATTATCGATTCCAACTAAAATCCTTTAATTTTATTTCCAAATTAGGAAGATATTTCATTACTTCCATTAATTATGTCAATTATGCCTTGTTAATAAAAGTGGTAAGATTTGAAAACGATAAAGATTCATTATATATATATATATATATATATATATATATATATATTTATTTATTTATTTAGATATTTATATTTATTTTTATTTTTGAAAAAGTCAAACGCCTGTTCAAGCTTTAAATTACTTCAAATTTGCAAACCTTACCACTATATGATTCATAATATTTTTTGTGTGTTTTATATCTAAAATCTAATAGGGCTTAGTAGGATTTTAAAAAATTTTGGGAAATTTTTTTTCTATAAAATGTACAATAAGACAATATCAACATGTATCCATCATTCGTATTCGTACCTTAAAAAGCTACCAAAATAAATTGACTATCAGATTACAATCTTGTCTAAACACAACTATTTATCAACTACCCAACCAAAATTTTTGAATTTCATAACGACATATGAATGAATTCCACCGTTGAATCTTAAATAAAGAAACCAAAAACAAATCTCTACTAATGTAAGCCAATTAAACCTATTACTAACGTAAGCCAATCCTCCATTAACATAAGTCAATGTAAGTCAACTAAATAATTTTCTCTTATACTTTCACCAATATACCTCCCCCTCTACCTCATAAGGGGCAATATGATTAACAAAAACAACACATTCTAAATTCCGCATAGAAGCAATATGACAGTCAGACTAAAAGAATTCAATAATGAGATTTCGAGCCAATAGTAACAATATTCTAGGGCATAACGAATAAAAGACTATGAAATACAAAGTGATGGACTCAGTAGCAATTAAAGAGAATGCATTTGACCATGTTCTCAAACAGTGTTAGTGACTTTGACACTCCCAAAAGTACCACGCATCCCCCTCTTCCGCTTTCAACAAACGCAACACTATCCTTTCTAGACGGCAAAATTAACCCAATCAATTTACCAAACAGAGCCACAAAAGGGAGTTTTATAGAGAGAAAAAACAATATAAAATAGTATGAACAATTAGGGTTTTTTCCTCTATACGACTTCCATCAAAATTAACGTCGCGACACTTCCACTGTCCAGCTCGTCTAGCAAAGTACACCCATTTACAATCGCATTGGATAAGAAATTGATGAATATCCTGGAAGATAATTGATTAGCACAAAACATTGCATATTTCATGTGCCAATACATTCCTTTTTCACTTGCTTTTGTGTAACACCCCAAAGACCACTCTGGACGGCATTACAAATTAAAAACCATTCACATCATGAGAACACTAAATAAATCCATCAACTAATAAAATTTCATTCACCATATGTAATATCCACAATATCATCCCAAAAGAATAGGCCAAGTTATGACAATTACATTCCAAAAGAAATTACATTTAAACTTAGCAGCGAAATAAACAAAATACTAGACTATACATGATTGTAAATAGATTCTCCAGTCTAGCACAAAAATAAACTATAGTTCTAAGCGTCCACCTCAGGATTCACGCTCCCGTCTATCGGAGTCTCTCAGTGTTCGGGCTCCTCGACTCCCAGTTCTTCCTCGAGAGGATAATTTGAAAAGGTTGTTAAGTACAGGGTGAGCACGAAGCTCTGTAGAAAAATTCTTCCAAACCCGAACAAGGTTTAGAAAAACATATAAAATGGTCGGTCTCATTTTACAACTAGCATATATAACTTTTGAAGAAAACAGGGATATTTGAAACAGATCTCAAGTTTAAGTAACAACAATAATTTAATGAATAAAGAACTCAATATACAATTAATAATCCATTTTACCATAAACCGTTTCTCACAAGTTCTTACGGAATCCCATGCTTCCCAAGATTCTTGTAGAAACCATTTTTGGTAGAATAAATAATAACTCATAACTTGAACATTTCACAACCATATATATACATGTATCTCAACCATGATGTAAGGCATCCATATGAATCGATGCATTGAGTAACATCTAGCCCACACACACACACCCAAATCTTCTCAAAGATATCCAACCTTTAGAAAGGGCGTATACCATACCAATGGCAGTGACGTATCCAACCCAGACATTAGTAGACTAATCCTCTGCCTCGATACCCATGAGCAATAGCGGTTTAGTCTTACCAAAGCACTAATCCCACTACGAGTGGTAGGAAAAGTTCAAATCCACACGAAATATGAAGAACGTCTACCCACTCTACGATATCTCGTCAAAGGCCACCCATGGTCATCCCACACTCATAAAAGATACAATACCAAACTCAATTTCTCAATTTACATTCATATCTCAAAAATCCCTAAATTTATCCTATGACAATTCCAATAACCAATTAAGAAAAATACAAGAGATCACAACAACATCATTTTATTACTCAACACAAAGCACTATAGTTTTGAAATCAATAATAAAGGAAGAATTTAAGAATACAATCCATCACTCTCCAAAACCTAGGGTTTTAAAGTAAGAAAAGAGATTTCATGGGTATTTAACCCTAACTTTGTTCAAAACATGTAATCTTTGCAAAAAAAGACTAGGAGAGGATGATTTTATATCATATATATAACATTTAGAGGCAAAACATACATATATAAATACCCTAACCTCAATGAACAAGGATGAAAGAAAACCCCTACCTTGGTGTTCTTGAAGAAATAGGGTTTTGATCTTCTTGAAGTGGAAATCTCCTTTGATCTTGTGTTTTTCTCTTCCTTTCTTTCTCTCTAAAGTTTCCTAGGGTTTGAGAGGTTGAAATGGGGCTAAAGGAGTGGTCCTTATTTATTTATAGCGGAAGGAAGGCCGGCTATTCGCGACTTAAAAATTCAGATTTTTCGTCGACCTTCCGGAAGGTTTTTCATTGACCTTCCGGAAGCTTTGTCTTTTGGACAAATATTTTCATTAACCTTCCGGAAGGTTTTCCTTGACCTTCCGGAAGGTTTTGCCTACTGGAATCTATATTTTCCTTAACCTTCCGAAAGGTTTTGCCTGGTTTTCTGCAAATCCTCCCCTCTTCATTTCCAATCCATTTCAAACCTTCTCAAATCTCAACCCAAACTCATACAACCTCCTTTTATACATCAAACCAAATTGGTACAAGTTCTTTTGCAACAATTTAATATATTTACAAGCTCAAACTAAGTTTTAACTACTATTTACTCAAATTTTAGCATTTTAACTTTTCAAAAGCAATAATTACTTACAACATATACCTATATATATATATATATAAGGATCACTAAACAAGTACATTACTATATTAATATAAACATGTGGGGGTTTACATTTTGGGGACTAAATGAGTATAATTGTGCTACCTGAGCTATTAACGAAGATTTGTGGTGTTTGCAGATAAAAGGTGATAAATGGTGCTTCTTAAAGCCTTCTCTTATGGTTTTGAGGTGAATGATAACGAAAGGATGGCTTGAAGATAGCTTTGGAGGTGAGGAAACCAAAGAATCAGCAAAAAACAGAGGAATACCTACCGGTAGGTTTCAGCTACTGGAGTTCGACCTACTGGTAGGCTATATCGGTAGGTTGTACTGAAACATCCCAAATTCTGCATATCAGGCTCTGCCAATTTGAGGGTCTGACCAGACATCCTCCTACCTATTCCTGACACGCCTTACACAATGGACATCCCTAATGCACCTCTTCAAGACTTTTGAAGGCTTGATCATAAATGAGGAGAGAAGAGAGAGAATATGTTGGGTGTGTAGGCTATGCCTGCACCAGCCTATCCAGCCCACTCTCTTTGCAGTCCTATGGATGGAGATCACATCACAAGACTTGGGCATCAGTCCATGGATGTTTTTTGACAAGGGAGAGAGGGGATGTTGATCAGGAAAAACATAGATACACATTGTAATATAGGGAGAGAAGCTCTAGGAAGAAGATGAATAGTGTTAGAGAGAGAAGTTGAGATTTTAACATTTTCTTCCATGCATTGTCTTCTAATTTCATGTAAGAATCTTCTAAGCTTCCTTTAATGCCTTTAATGTCATTGATTTTTAGTTTTTTTCAAGTTTAGTCTCCCATCACAACTTCCACCATTAATGCTTCTATGTTCTTCAATTTCTTAGTTAGAAATGGGTATTGACTGCACTTTATTCTAGTTTATGTTTTCTTGCATTTATTAAGATAGAATCTTCATTTCCTTAGAATGTTTTTCATTTACATTGTTGTTTTTCCTTTAAGCATGAGTAGCTAAATCTTTAAGTTGGTTAATCCAAGAGAGACCTCCTATTGGGTATGCCACTTCAACTCATCCCCTATCCTTCCCTCGGTGTACGGTGGTTCGGTTTGACTGGGTTGAGTGTGGACCAGAGTGTGAGTCATTGATATCCCGTAGGCATTGTCACGGGTTATGCTTGGATCCTCACTTTCATTTTGTCCCTCACTTCCCATGATTCAATCGTTCATTTACGCACCATTAGAGGAAAGGTTCGAGTTGACTCAGTATTCCCATCAGAGTGAACCCTTCGGATTAGCCAACACTTGCTTTCCATTTCATTTTCATCAAAATACAACTCACAAACCAAACTTCAACTACAAAAGATTTTAGACTTTCTTTTCACCGAAATCAGTTTCAAAACGATTCACATCCTTCCCCGATGAGACGACCTAACAATACCTCCAAGTAAAACACGACATGCAAAAGTTTTCTTGTGTTTGGGAAGCATTTTTGCTCACTCGCACATTTTATTTTCTACCATTTTCTTGCACTTTCTTTTGACATCATTCAAAGGGAGAGTGACACTCCCCTTCATACACACATCATACATACACAATGAGGGAAGATGTTAAGTGGTGAGGATATTACAACGGAAACCATGAAACAATAATGACATTAAAAAATAAAGGACATAAAAAAATTACATCCTGATTTCTTCACACTGTCCATGCCACTTCATGTATCGAAGAGGTAGAAATTACAATGTTATTAAAAAATTTCAGCTTGATTAAATCACGAAGAGCGACAATTATAGCCTGATTTAATGGAAGGTAAAAAAAATTCTAATATCACCATGTTGTTAAGAAAATGTATCCTCACTTTCAATTACCTGCTAGAAGAATAGCCTAAAAATGAATGGCATGTAGCATTGTGTGAGTCGTAAGTTGCTATTTGTTGCAACTCCATGGTGGCTTATAAGCTTTTCACCCAGTTTTGAATTCCCAAAGTATAGTGAGAGCTTTGTCTCTACCATTCCAATGGCCATTTGACTTGAAGATTTATTGTCAATAACCTTGCAGTTCTTTGCCTCACTTGAAACCTACAACAAATAATATGACTTGGCCAAATAACTCAAAATTTCAAACACCATGCCACAATATT
>CAUOFW020004836.1:510932-525849 GCA_963454935.2 Ilex paraguariensis | reverse complement strand
TGTTGCCTATAAATACCACCCCTTAGGACTTTTAAAACATTCATCTTTTGGTAGTGGAAAACCCTTCAAAAGTATTATTGCTTATAGCTTTCTTTAAGTATTGCTTTCTTTTATTGTATTCTTGCTTCCTTTTAATTTATTGCTTTCTTTTACTTTAAGTATTGCTTTCTTTTATTGTGTTATTGCTCTTTTACTTCCATTGCTTTAGCTTCCTTCTTCCCTTAGAGGAGTGAAACTCTTCCACTTTTCTAGAGCTTTACCAAAGCCGTGAAGGGTGGAACGTGATTCACTCATTCTTTGTCGAAGATCGGCTCCTTGTGTAAAATGTGTTACCTTGTAACTCCTCTACTTGGAGGGATGAACATCACTCACTTTTCTAGTTTTAACAAAGCCATGAAGAGTGAGTAGTTTCTCATCCAATCTTTAGTAAGAGGTGGTTATCNCTTGTGTAAAATGTGTTACCTTGTAACTCCTCTACTTGGAGGGATGAGCATCACTCACTTTTTTAGTTTTAACAAAGCCATGAAGAGTGAGTAGTTTCTCATCCAATCGTTAGTAAGACGTAGTTATCCG
Source organism: Ilex paraguariensis (assembly GCA_963454935.2). Taxonomy (NCBI): domain Eukaryota; kingdom Viridiplantae; phylum Streptophyta; class Magnoliopsida; order Aquifoliales; family Aquifoliaceae; genus Ilex; species Ilex paraguariensis. The sequence goes on along the minus strand of CAUOFW020004836.1, from coordinate 525,276 downwards.
GAAGTTAAATTATGCAATTCGTTTATGCTTAGCTTTAGTCTTTATTTTTTCATAATGTCTTCTCATCATATTGTTGTCTTTATTTTAAACATGAATAGCTAAATCTCTTAGTTGACAAAACTAAGAGGAACCTCCACTTGGGTATACCATTTCAACTCATTTTCCTCCCCTCTTTCACAGTTCAATGGTTCGATTTGACTGGGTTGAGGGTGGATAACTTGATGATTCTTTGATANAAGCATGAATAGCTAAATCTCTTAGTTGGCAAAACCAAGAGGAACCTCCACTTGGGTATACCATTTCAACTCATTTTCCTCCCCTCTTTCACAGTTCAATGGTTCGATTTGACTGGGTTGAGGGTGGATAACTTGATGATTCTTTGATAGTCCGTAAGTCTAGTCACAGTTTATGCTTAGATACTCACCAATCTTACCCCTAGCTTTCCACGAATCAATCGTTCATTCATGCTCTATTGGAGGAGGGTTTCGAGTTGAGACGGTATTCCTATTGGAGTGACCTCTTGGATTTGCCAACATTTGTTTCTCATTTTACTAGCATCAAAACAACTTCACCAAACAACTTCCAACAATCAAAGATTTTACACTTTCTTTCTCCCAAAATCACCTCCCCTCGGTTTACTTCCTTCCCCGTGGAAACGACCTTGGAATACCACCAAGTAAAACATGATCCGCGAAAGTCTCCTTGCGCTTGGGGAGCACTTTTATTCACACATACTCACATTTGAAATCCCATTAATCTACCATTCTGTTGCCCTTTCTTTTGACATCTTCCCTAAGAGAGTGACACTCCCCTTCATTCATATACTATAAATGCTAAAAGTTGATGTTTATAGGTTAGGAAACAACAAGGAATTTTCTCAAGCACTTCTCCGAGGTGTCTCTAATCAAATTCGGACCCGTAGAGGGTCTCTCTCCCACCTNTAATCTACCATTCTGTTGCCCTTTCTTTTGACATCTTCCCTAAGAGAGTGACACTCCCCTTCATTCATATACTATACATGCTAAAAGTTGATGTTTATAGGTTAGGAAACAACAAAGAATTTTCTCAAGCACTTATCCGAGGTGTCTCTAATCAAATTCGGATCCGTAGAGGGTCTCTCTCCCACCTCCGTCCAGCAAGCCAAAGAACGATAAGGCCTCCCACAAAGTGTCTCATAGGGTGCCATCTGTATGCTTGCCTAATAACTGTTATTGTAGGCGAATTCTACTAAGGATAAGTGATCTTCCCAGCTACCCTTGAAGTCTAGGATGCATGCCCGCAGCATGTCCTCTAATATTTGGATGGCCCTCTCCGATTGATCGTCCGTCTGGGGATGAAATGCGNATTGTTATTGTAGGCGAATTCTACTAAGGATAAGTGATCTTCCCAGCTACCCTTGATGTCTAGGATGCATGCCCGCAGCATGTCCTCTAATATTTGGATGGCCCTCTCCGATTGATCGTCCGTCTGGGGATGAAATGCGGTACTCATCATCAACTAAGTCCCCATAGCCCATTGGAAGCTCTCCCAAAAATGGGTGATGAACCTGGGATCCCAATCCGATACTATAGATATGGGCATCCCATGCAACCTGACAATCTCTTGTATGTACAATCTGCAGAATTCCTCCAGTCGAAAGGTCATCCGCATCGCCAAAAAGTGCGCCAACTTCGTAAGCCGGTCCATTATCATCCACACCGCTTCATGTCCCCGCGATGTCTGTGGCAAGTGGGTCACAAAGTCTATGGTGATATGTTTCCATTTCCACTCAGCTACCTCCAAAGGTTGGAGCAACCCCGCTGGTCTCTGGTGCTCAGCCTTAACCTGCTGACACATGAGGCATCTACTGACAAAGTCACCAACTTGCCTTTTCATCCCACTCCAATAATATTGGCGATGAAGATCATGATACATCTTCGTGCCACCTGGATGCACTGCAAATCGGGAACAATGGAACTCCTTGAGGATTTCCTCTATCAGCTCTGCAGACTNAGCGATGGAATTCCTTGAGGATTTCCTCTATCAGCTCTGCAGACTGTGGAGCTACAACCCTTCCCCTGTACCAAAGGCTGGCATCTGAGTGAATGACCCAATCCTTGTCACCGGTACCCATCTGCACTCTGTCCCTGATGGATAATAACTCGGGGTTCTACCTCTGGGATTCAATCACCCTGCTTAGTAAGGAAGACGTAGCCACCAAACTCCCTAAAATGCCTTGNAACAATGGAACTCCTTGAGGATTTCCTCTATCAGCTCTGCAGACTGTGGAGCTACAACCCTTCCCCTGTACCAAAGGCTGGCATATGAGTGAATGACCCAATCCTTGTCACTGGTACCCATCTGCACTCTGTCCCTGATGGATAATAACTCGGGGTTCTACCTCTGGGACTCAATCACCCTGCTTAGTAAGGAAGACGTAGCCACCAAACTCCCTAAAATGCCTTGAGCCTAACCCCTATAGTGTAGTCCGAACTGTCCTACAGTCTCAAGCATCTCCCACTTCCAGGAAGCCACACTAGCCAAGACTCCCCTTGACTTTCAGCTGAGTGCATCAACCACCACGTTTGCCTTACCAGGATGTTAGTGCAAATTGGAATCGTAATCCTTCAAATACTCCATCCACCGGAGTTGCCTCATGTTGTGGTCCCGCTGCGCAAAAATATACTTCAGACTTTTGTGGTCTGAAAATACCTCAAACTATTTTCCATATAAGTAGTGGTGCCAAATCTTCAAGGCAAAGACAATGGCCGCCAACTCCATGTCATGTGTGAGATAATTCTTTTCATGATTCTTTAGTTCTCGGGAATCATAAGCCACCACCTTCCCGGACTGCATCAAAACATAACCGAGTCCGTCCTTGGAGGCATCACAGTACACGGTGTACATCTGTCCTTTCTTTGGAACAATCAAAATAGGAGCTGAAGTAAGTCTCCTCTTCAACTCTTGGAATTCCTTCTCACAAGAATCATTCCACTNACTCCATGTCATGTGTGAGATAATTCTTTTCATGATTCTTTAGTTCTCGGGAACCATAAGCCACCACCTTCCCGGACTGCATCAAAACACAACCGAGTCCGTCCTTGGAGGCATCACAGTACACGGTGTACATCTGTCCTTTCTTTGGAACAATCAAAATAGGAGCTGAAGTAAGTCTCCTCTTTAACTCTTGGAATTCCTTCTCACAAGAATCATTCCACTCAAATTTGACCTCCTTCTGGGTCAATCTTGTCATAGGTGCATAGTCAGGAGAAGTACTCGATGAACCTCCTATANTCAACTCTTGGAATTCCTTCTCACAAGAATCATTCCACTAAAATTTGACCTCCTTCCGGGTCAATCTTGTCATAGGTGCATAGTCAGGAGAAGTACTCGATGAACCTCCTATAATACCCCGTCAATCCCAAGAAACTATGTATCTCGAAGACTAACTTCGGCCTCTCCTAGTTCATAACTGCCTCAACCTTATCCGGGTCCACAGCTACACCAAAGCCGACACTACATGTCCCAAAAATTTTACCTCCGTAAGCCAAAATTTACACTTGNCCAGTTCATAACTGCCTCAACCTTATCCGGGTCCACAGCTACACCCGAAGCTGACACTACATGTCCCAAAAATTTTACCTCCGTAAGCCAAAATTTACACTTGCTGAACTTGACATACAACTGATGATCTCTCAAGGTCTGGAGAACAATCCTCAAGTGACCCTCATGCTCCTCCTCAGACTTGGAGTAGATCAAGATGTTGTCAACAAAGACCATGACGAACTGATCAAGATAGGGTTGAAACACCCTATGCATGAGATCCATAAATGCCGCCGGAGCATTCGTCAATCCGGAAGGCATAACTGTAAACTCGAAATGCCCATACCACGTCCGAAACGCCGTCTTAGGGATATTAGCCTCCCTGATCTTCAACTAATGGTAGCCCGTGCAGAGATCTATCTTGAAGTAGACCCGCGCTCCCGCAACTGATCAAACAAATCATCAATCCTTGACAAAGGGTACCTATTCTTGATGGTGACCCGGTTCAACTACCGATAATCTATACACAACTGAAAGGTCTTATCCTTCTTCTTGGCAAACAACACCGGAGCACCCCAAGGTGAAGTACTCAGTCTAATAAACCCCTTGTCCAACAACTCTTGTAACTGGACCTTGAGTTCTTGCAACTCAGCTAGCGTCATCCTATGCAGAGTCATAGAAATAGGAGAAGTACCAGGATGTAACTCAATGTTGAAGTCTACATCCCTATGGGGAGGTAATTCTAGTAATTTGTCTGGAAAGATGTCCTCATACTCGCATACAACCCGAGGTAGACCCAACTCCTATCTCACCTCATCCTCTAAGGTAAGGCTTGCAAGCCAACCCATTAAACGCCCGTGCCATCGGGAATCATACATGGATTGGGGTAAATTATCGTGCTTTTCCTCCTGAAACTTAAAACAAACACTGTCCAATGTGTAGGCAGTTACCCGTTTCTGGTCACAATCAATGACGANACGGCTTGGGGTAAATTATCGTGCTTTTCCCCCTGAAACTTAAAACAAACACTGTCCAATGTGTAGGCAGTTACCCGTTTCTGGTCANATGGATTGGGGTAAATTATCGTGCTTTTCCTCCTGAAACTTAAAACAAACACTGTCCAATGTGTAGGCAGTTACCCGTTTCTGGTCACAATCAATGACGACCCGATGTGCCGTCAACCAGTCCATCCCAAGGATGACATCAAACTCTGACATGTCCATGACTCTAAGGTCCATGATGAGTAGAATCCCCGAGATCTTTAACTCACAACCTCGACATATCCGATCAACACACACCCTAGCTCTTAAGGGTGAATTCATATACAATGGCTCTTCCAAGGTATCCACCTCTAAGCTCAAATTCTTCACACATGATGCAGAGATGAATGAATGTGATGCTCCAGAGTCAAACAACACCCTAGCCCATAAGCGAGAGAGTAGAAACGTACTCTGGATGACTGACTGATTCACTGGCTCAGTCTGAGGTATCATGGCGTAGACACGCCCCTGGGTCCCTGATGTCTCGGCTTGTGAGCCCTGGCCTCGACCCTGGCCCATGCTCTGACCTGCTTGCGGAGTCCCCGCTCGTGAAGTAGTAGGGGCTTGTGTAGCACCCTGAAACTGGTACTGGTTTCCCTGGCCCATGGTAGGGGTAGGGAGGAATGTAGTGTGTCTATGGCTGGCTGCCCTACCGATGACTGGGACTGCGACGTCCCATAACTCTGGCTTCCCTACCTCTGTGGGTAATCCCTCTTCATATGACCTGGTTGGTGGCAATGGAAGCATGTTCTCTGACCCGCCAGATATGTAGTCCCTGGGCTTCTCCCGCCTTGGGAGGATCGACCTTGCCCTTGGTCTTGATAACCACGGCTTTGTCCCTGTGGAGGAAAAGTCTTCTGCCTCTTTTTTGAGCTAGAAGAAGAGGATTGACCCTCTTTCTTCTTGGCCTTGGACCCGACTCTCGGATGCTTCTCGCGTCATCAATCTCTTTCTCAATGGCCATAGTTGTCTCGACCATCGAGTCCAAGTTTTGTATGAGGAGACCCACAATTTTTCCCCAGATGGATAATTTCAAACCATCCTCAAACTTCCTTACCTTGGCTATATCTGTGGCCACATAGTCATCGGCAAACGGGCTAATTCGGTGAATTTAGCCACATACTCCATCACCGTCATGGTTCCTTGTTTCAACTCTAATAATTCCTTGGCCTTTGCATAACGAGCAGCCCCCGGGAAATATTTACCCATGAAGAGCTCACGGAACTCTCCCTATGTCATGGTCGCTAAGTCCTTTGCGTCCTTCATCCAATCCCACCACAATTGGGCCTCTCCCTCTAGTTGGAATGCAGCTAGCCTTATCTTTGAGGCATCGGAGGTGATCTCCATAACCTCTAAAATCTTGTTGACTTGCCAGAATCAATGGTCGGCCACCATCAGATTCGCCCCTCCCTTGAATACTGGAGGTTTATGTGCTTTGAAATTTTGGAGGTTGCTCGTGCCTCCTTGCCCCACATTTGTACCCATCTGTGCAACATTAGTAGCTGTAACACTAGCTTGTGCAATCGTAGCAGCCGTCGCACTAATAGCCTCCACAAAGGGTTGTTGGTCGAAGGCCGGTGGTGGTTGGTTGGTGTTCCGCCCATCGCCTCAGCATCCCCTTCCTCGATTTTCCATCTACACACATGTCAAATAGCAATCGAACACTCACATAGTATCCCAAGATAGGGAATCAAGTTTGAACTTGGAGATTTTCCTCCTTGTTTTCCTAGTAGAGTTTATGCTACCCACTAGTAAACATTCATACCTTGAACTATCCCATTCATTTCTTTTCCAACGCCCAAGATTATGCTTTCTAACCCTAGTGTCTCTTTCCATATACATTTTACCATTTATATAATGCACATAATCACATAGCAGGTAATCATGTAACAAAATATAAGTACATAAGATGAAATGTATAGTGCATGCAATGGTCTAGACCCAATGCCCATCAAGCCCTAGGTAATTCGTATACCTAGGCTCTGATACCAAATTGTGACACCCCAAAATCTGGGGGTCCTTTCTTAACCATTGACCACCCGTCAACCCTCGAAAATNCGCGAAATTACCCGTGATTGTTGCCCACTCCGGCATCACGTCAATAATATCCCTTTGTCCGGGANCTCGAAAATACCCGTGATTGTTGCCCATTCCGGTATCACGTCAATAATATCCCTTTGTCCGGGATTATAACTCACACGTCTAACCCATGTTCTTTTAATTATTTAATTCCATCGAGGTTCAATATACCCTAATGTATCTCATTTAAGGTCCATTTGTGTCATTGGANAATCACACGTGTAACCCATGTTCTTTTAATTATTTAATTCCATCGAGGTTCAATATACCCTAATGTATCTCATTTAAGGTCCATTTGTGTCATTGGAACCAAAGAACACATAGCCCAAAAACATGACAATGCATTTTTAAAATTTCAGATTTTTGAAAAACCTTTTAGAAGGTTTTGCTTGACCTTCCGAAAGGTTTTACTTATTGGAAAAGTTTCTTCAGAGATTTTTCATTGACCTTCCAGAAGATTTTACTTACTAGAATCCTATCTTGAAGAAAGATGTGCTAACATTCCGGAAGAAGTTGCACACTGGATTCCTTATTCTGTGAAGAATATGTAGACCTTCCGGAAGGTTAGGATCGATCTTCCGGAAGGTTTCACCCACTATTCGACAATTTTCCTTGTCTGTCCCAAACCTTCCGGAATGTTTTGCTGCGAGCTTCCGGAAGGTTTTGCCCAGAATTGTCTGTTTCACCTATTTATCATTTCCAATTCNCCGGAAGGTTTCACCCACTATTCGACAATTTTTCTTGTCTGTCCCAAACCTTCCGGAACATTTTGCTGCGACCTTCCGGAAGGTTTTGCCCAGAATTGTCTGTTTCACCTATTTATCATTTCCAATTCATTCCAAAACTTTCCCACAAACATCCCAAACATGTAAAGTGTTGTTTTTCATATAAGACTTGATACATACCAGTTCTATTACAATTAGCTCCATATGATTACAAGCCCATTTACATAATTACATGCTGAAAATGGAATTTTACAAAAGTTTTACAAAAACTTACTTTCAAAAGCCACAAATCGGCTTTTTTTCATTGTTGAGGCCCCGAATGTGAGTCCTCTACCGGTACGAACCCCACACCTGAAATGTTTCCCATATAGGGTGAGCCAACGCCCAGTAGAATGTTTCCTACAGAGACTACTCCCCAATCTAAGTGCATATGCAATGTTCACATGCAACATTCAACATTCAACAACAATAATCATTCCAACCAACACTTAAGTAAGTCAAGGTTGGAATCTAACATACCATGCCATGAATTGAGATGATGCCCATTCATGCAATTTACTCGAGCCCTTCCTGGCTCTACAATATATGCAAAGCCTATGTGTATAAGACCGGGCTTTTCTAGCTCTGGCCATTTTCCTTCCCCCATACTATGCCATGAGTGTCAAAACCGGGCTTTCCATGCCCCCCGCCATTGGTGTTACACACCCAATGACTACTTAAAACCTCCGGGTCTTTCTTAGGGTGGGTATTTATAGGCTTACACCAACGGTCACCCAATCGATACGAAATTCATGGACTTTCACCAACGGTTTTGCCTACACTGACACACTTTATGGGCTCTTATATCAACGGAAGTGCGTATCCAAACACCGGGCCTNGATTTTGCGTACATTGACACACTTTATGGGCTCTTATATCAACGGAAGTGCGTATCCAAACACCGGGCCTCTCACCCGAGGGATAGTTTAGCCCTTGTTGCTAACCCCGACCCAATTCTTTTTCATGCAATCGTGCGACTTAGCCAGATATTCAATACAACTTTCTCGAATCCACCCATCATCCACCTACGTGGTATTTGATGCCAACCATGCACCCACACCCATAAGATGCTATGTCTCTGTGCATATGCAATGTAATGCACCATTTGCCTAATCCATGTCATGCCCATATGTATAGAATACCACATGAGCAAAATTTACTACATTCAAACAATTTTCATGACAATTTATATCTGAAGCATATAATTACCAAACTTTCTAATAATGCAATATATCAATGAGCATATATCAATATTTAATTTTCAACAACGATTCACAAGCATGTCATTACATAACATATGCCAACAACACACTTAATTCCCAAGGCATAAAATAAACACAGAACATACCTACATAACACCCAATTTCATGGATCACATTGAGTCTAATTTACAGCCCATTTGGAGGTAAAATGTCATTTTACCCAATTTCAATACCCATTTCATCAATTTTCACAACATAGGTAATGATAAATCTTTTTATCCACATACCCTTACATACTACACCCTAGGTTGTTAAATAAACCTAAGTAGGAAGGAACCCCACCTCTTGAAGCGTGAAATCAATTTCAAGAAGCTCCAAGAATTTCACCTGAGCTCCAAACCAAGCTCCTCCAAAATCTCGTCTTTCAAACCTTCTGTGAAAACCCTCATTTTTGGTACGTAGGCGTAGCCGTCGACGAGGAGACCGACTTTAACTCTTGGCCCGAGTGGATTTGAGCATTCAAGCTTCCTAGATTGTAGAGAGAAGGTGGATTTCTTTCCCTCTTTTTCCTCTCTTCTCTATCGGCAACGGCTGAGCAATTGTGGGGAAGAAAATCTGATTTTCTTCCCCTTTTTATAGTCCCCCAGTGCTTGGTTCACAATTGGCCACACATGCCTATTTTTCTCGGGTCCATTTTCGTCTCAAAACGATTAAATTTTGTCCTGATTTAAGTTTAAAATATTTTTATTTTTAACTTACCTCAAATAATGTTCCAACTTTTGAAATTTTATCAAAAATCTCGTTTTTGGGTCACCCGAGACTCGACTGCCTCGTAAAATGTGAAAAATCTGACCATCTCAGAATTTGATAAAATTTGACAAGATAATTAGATTCCGCGAGACGAATCTAACGGTGAGGTCCGTTTCATCATCCGAGATCTACAAAAATTTAGGTTTCAACCCGTATTGTAGCGACAAATTACCGNGTGAAAAATCTGACCATCTCAGAATTTGATAAAATTTGACAAGATAATTAGATTCCGCGAGACGAATCTAACGGTGAGGTCCGTTTCATCATCCGAGATCTACAAAAATTTAGGTTTCAACCCGTATTGTAGCGACAAATTACCGTTTTGCCCTTTTTATAAAAAGTTTAAATTTACCGGATTTTACAAATCTGAATATTACGCTTCCATTACCATATACCATAAAACAACTACAATATAAAGGTTTGCTAAATAAAAAAAAATCAAGTGGAATAATTATAGTGGACAAGGATGCCATGGTCAATAAATCTTGCCTTTATGTAGTTACCCAACAATTCAATCAAGAACTAACCCTACTCAATTTTTCCCAATTTAATTCCTTTCCACCCCAAAAAAACCTCAAACCCAATGATTAATCCAATTCAAACCCGAGCGTAGAGTAAAGTTGGGAAAGTATACTTTTGTGCAAATAGAATGAAATAAAGAGTATTGAAAAATTGTCTATATTGAGTGTTCGTCTTCGAAAACAACATCAAACTAGGTAAAATCAAACCAAAAGGTAGTTGCAGTAGCAAAACAATAGGTTCAAATGACACTAGGAACATAAAAATGGCCCAAAAACTATTCTCTATAAATCAACTTCACAACCACTTTCTCATTTCTATTAGGAATATCATCTAATGGGTTTCGGACATCACTGCATCCAAAAATATATGAATGTAAAGATGAACTAAACTATCTGAAAATGCAAAGAAAGGAAAAAAACAAAACCAATCCTTCTCATCTAACATCTCGCAGCTTTCTAGGTTCTTTCTAGGTTTTACATTTGTGATTAGTACTACACTTCAAGTTACATATATGCGAACATCAACAAAGAAAAACAAGATCAAAAGAAGAATTCAGATTTTCTTGATAAACCATAATTACAATAATATGATTATCCAGTGAAGTTGGAGCACATGCATTCAGTCACTGAGGAACAAATAGGAAAAGGGTTGTATCTGAGGATTATATATTTGGAAGTTATAGATCTGAGAATAATTAACNTTGAGCACATGCATTCAGTCACTGAGGAACAAATAGGGAAGGGTTGTATCTGAGGATTATATATTTGGAAGTTATAGATCTGAGAATAATTAACTAAATTTACAGAGAAATTACCTGATATTTGGTCACATCTAAGCTATTATATGCTAGTCCTGGTCACCAATGTGACCCTTTGATTCATATAGAGATAATGGAAAGAGAAAAAATAATTGGGAAGGGATGAGGGGAGATGAAAGCAGTAAGNACTAAATTTACAGAGAAATTACCTGATATTTGGTCACATCTAAGCTATTATATGCTAGTCCTGGTCACCAATGTGACCCTTTGATTCATATAGAGATAATGGAAAGAGAAAAAATAATTGGGAAGGGATGAGGGGAGATGAAAGCAGTAAGAGACTAAAGTGATCATTGCATTAACAATAGAGGGGAAGAGAAGAGACGAGATCTACGAGAGACAATGAAGCGAGATGAGAGAGATTGTGAAGCGAGAAAGACTAGGATTGAGCACAGAAAAAGTGATCAGGCTTTTTTATTGGAGCATTTCGGGTGGATTGGGAATGAGAAATACCAGGTGGATCGGGTGGATTNTGATCAGGCTTTTTTATTGGAGCATTTCGGGTGGATTGGGAATGAGAAATACCAGGTGGATCGGGTGGATTGGGTGGATCGGGTGGATTCCTATTCCTTAGGAATAGGAATCAATTTTTATTCCAGCCAACCAAATACAGGAATGATCATTACCAAGTAATGCATATTTCATTCCAACACTTAATACCACATGCCAAATAGAACGTTAAGGGAACTCAATCACATTTTCTTCCTCTGTTTGATGTGAAAATAGATAAAAATCTACTTTTCAATCATGTAAACTCTTAAAAAAGCTAGAACATCGATCTAATGCCTNACTTTTCAATCATGTAAACTCTTAAAAAAGCTAGAACATCGATCTAATGCCTAGTGCAAGAGTAAGAATAAAAAAGAAGAAAGAATTACAGGCTTACAAATTGAAGAACTTTAACTTCGGCTTTGAGAGTTTGAGAACACTCGTCTCAGTAGGATTAGTGTGAAAATGGGTAGGCAAGTAGGTTTCAATTGCAAGTTGTAGGAATATTTGAATCTTTATCAAATGTTTGATGTGAGAGTTAGAAAGAAAATTAGAAATTTCAAGACTTAAGGCTCTAAAAAACTTAACCTCGGCTCAATGGATTTGGAATCTCCCATTCTTCTCCATTTGGTGCAAAAATAAATGAACACCTATGGTCGATTTGGTTGGTGGAATTTCCTCCTAATAAATGTAAGGATCTTTCCACATGATTATACATGTGGAACCGCACACACAACTTAGAGGGGGGGTGAATAGCTTAATTAAAATTTATCACTTGAATAAATTCCAATTCTTAACTTAATTGTCTTAATTACCAAATTAATGAATCACATAATCAATTAAGCCTTTTAACCCATTTTCCAAAATCAATAACAACCCTCCATGTGAAAAGATGCAATGGTATGTCAATTAGTCAACCACCAATCTAATCCACAATAACAATGATCCCTCTAACAAGCCAGCTCCACCAAAACTTAACCACAATGGTAAATTTATTAAATATGCGATGAAAGCGTTGAATCATCAGACACATAGTGTGTGCAATTGCAAATCTATGTGCATGTGTGTGCAAAGTTAAGCACTAATAAGAACATCTAGAACACAAGTAATTTATGTAGAAACCCTCTTGGGAAAAATCGTGGAACCGATCCTACGAGCCTAGTCCATTACTCAAAAGTCAATTACACGAAATTGAGTTTTATACCTTAACCAGTTCGCCCATGGTTAGATGCTCATTTACTTGTCAATCTCTCTTTCGAATATCACCCACTGAAGTCTTGAGTAGCTTCATTTGGACGCTCTTACCGCGGTGAACCGTCTAAGCCTAACGCAATCTTCTAGGACCCAAGATTCTAGGTATACACACAACCAATGTGTGTTTTGATAGAACATAAATCAAGATCTTCTTCTTCAATGTGTGATGTTGAATAGGAAGGATCAAGATGGATTCGTATTTGGATCTTAGGGATCAAGGGTTGTTCTTAAAGCTCTCTAGAAATTCTTAGGTATTTTTTCTAGCTCATAAAGGCTTACCTTAGGTAGAAAAAGGCATATTTTATTTATAGACCCCGAAATTAAGTAGTATTGGGGACCAAGAAAACAAAAATTCGTGAAACAAAATTTGAGCTATGAGAGAGCGGTCAAAGGGTGACCATCACTAGAATGAAAAAAAGGATTCAAACCAAGTTAGTAGGGGCCGCTCGAGTGGTGGCGATCAGTCTACTGGATGCTTGAGCAGCCTATGGAGCTTAGAGGTAACTGAATGCGAGTAAGAAGAGGGTGGTCCCTACTAATTTTTAAGCTAGAAACCAAGTAAAAACTTGACTTATTAAGCACTAAGGAGTGTTTCTCAAATAAGATCCAATACAGGGCTCATTCTATATTTTCAAAACTAAATTTATTTCCCCTAAAATGCACCTTCAAGAGCTTAAGACAAAGATAACGACCTAGATACCTAAGAACTCTTATTTGACTTTCAAGCTTGATTTGCTTCTTTCCTTGAAGATTTTGGAACTTGATCTTTGAAGCATCATGATCATGGATTTAGATTGAGATTTATAATCAGACTTCACAAAATTTATAATTAGCCTTCACAAAATTAGTAAATTATGATAAATTTTTGAATAATCTTCCCCTTTGTTAATTTCCTAACAAAATTCAAGAGTAAGAAATTGAATATTACAACTCTAAAACCACAAAGAACATAACTATAAAAAGATATCAACACTCAAGTATAAGCCTCACAATATGTACAAAATTATCTTCTTGATGTTGCTTAGAAGGTCATAGTTTTGCACATAACAACTCAACCAATTTCTCTTGAAAAACATCATATATGTAAATGACATAATATAATCACAGGTGTGAAAATCACCACGAGAAGCAACATGTCATTTTCATATTAGCATCATGTAAGTGTAAACCATGCGACATAAATAAGCAATGCTAGCAAAATTATGCTTGAGAACTTATAGATTTAGCAATGACTATTCAAAATACTCCTCAATTGGTGTTCACATAAGCAAATACCAAGTGTAAAAATAACGTAGAAAAATGAATCATGACAAGTTAATATATGTGCTCCCCATCAGTATTTTCAACAAACTCCCCTTACTATATTCCATACAACTAATTCTTAGCTATCCATAAGAATTTCTCCCAATTACCCTAAAAATTCTCCCTATTTTTGTCATGAAGTGTCAAATACACATATATGACAAGTAAATTAGAGAAACATTGTATACACGAGGTAAGAATTTCATAATGTAAACACAGATAGACAAAGTAGAATAAGAAAGGCAAACATAGCTTATAACACCAAAGTCTAAAATGATTATATATTTAACCATCAAAAGTAACATAGAATCATAAGTTGGAATGGTTAATTGCATGAGTTTTGTAATTTTAAAGATTTGATTTACATGATTTCATGATTAATGTATGTTTTAGGATAATTTCATGTTTTTAGGGTCAAAATAAGCTATTTGGCACATGGTGGATAAGGTGCAATAAGGAGGAAAACGAATTTGAGGTAGAATCTTGACTTTTTGGGCATAATTAGATTTTTGTTCAGATGCAAGATGGTCAAACCAAATCAAA
>CAUOFW020004836.1:466097-497061 GCA_963454935.2 Ilex paraguariensis | reverse complement strand
CTCCCTAAAATGCCATGAGCCTGACCCATATATCGTAGCTCAAACTGTTCCATAGTCTCGAGCATCTGCTACTCCCGGGAAGCCACACTAGCCAAGACTCCCTGTGACTTCCGACTGAGTACATCAACCACCACATTTGCTTTACTAAAATGGTAATGCAAAGTGAAGTCATAGTCCTCTAAATATTTCATCCACCTGCGTTGCCTCATGTTGAGGTCCCGCTGTGTAAATATATACTTCAGACTTTTGAGGTCCAAAAAATACCTCAAATTACTCACCGTATAGATAGTGGCGTCAAGCCTTCATGGCAAAGACAATGGCCGCCAATTCCATGTCATGTGTGGGGTAATTTTGCCTATGATTCTTGAACTGCAGAGAACCATAAGCTACCACCCTTCCTGACTGGATCAAAACACACTCAAGTTCGTCCTTCGAGGCGTCACAATACCCCGTGTACCTCTATCCCCTTTTCGGAACTATTGGAATAGGAGCTGAAGTAAGCCTTCTTTTTAACTCCTGGAATGCTTTCTCACATGAATCATTCCATTCAAACTTGACCTTTTTTTGGGTCAACTTAGTCATAGGTGTAGCTAATCGAGAGACGTCCTCAATCAACCTCCGGCAGTACCCCGCCAATCCCAAAAAACTGCGTATCTCGAAGACTGACTTTGGCCTCTCCCAATTCATGACTGCTTCCACCTTCTCCGGGTCCACAAATACACCTGAAGCCGATACCACGTGCCCTAAAAATTTTACCTCCGTAAGCCAAAATTCACACTTTCTGAATTTTACGTACAACTGATGGTCTTTCAAGGTCTGGAGAATAACCCTCAAGTGACCCTCATGCTCCTCCTCAGACTTGGAATAGATCAAGATGTCATCAACAAATACCAAGACAAACTGATCTAAATAGGGTTGAAATACCCTATGCATGAGATCCATGAATGTCGTGGGGGTATTCGTTAATTTGAATAGCATCATTATGAACTCGAAATGCCCGTATCGTGTTTTGAACGCCGTCTTAGGGATATCCTTCCCCTACCCTCAACTGATGGTAACCGGTACGGAGATCTATCTTGGAGTAGACCCGTGCCCCTCTCAGTTGATCAAACAAGTCATCTATACACAACAAAGGGTACCTATTTTTTATAGTAACCCGATTCAATTGTCGATAATTGATACATAATTGAAGAATCTTATCTTTCTTCTTGGCAAACAATATCGGAGCGCCCCAAGATGAAGTGCTCAGCCTAATAAATTTCTTGTCCAACAATTCTTGCAATTGGACCTTGAGTTCGTAACTCAGCTGGCGCCATCCTATGCGGAGTCATAGAAATGGGCGATGTACCGGGATGTAACTCAATAGTGAAATCTACATCCCTATGTGGAGGTAATCCCGGAAATTCATCCAAAAAACACATTCTTATACTCGCATACAACCCGAGGTAGACCCAACTCCTATCTAGCCTCGTCTTCTAGGGTAAGGCTTGCAAGCCAACCTATCAACTGTCCGTGCCAATGGGAATCATACACGGCTTGGAGTAAAGCGTCACGCTTTTTCCCTTAGAACTTGAAACAAACACCATCCGGTGTGTAAGCAGTGACTATCTTACGATCACAATTAAAGACGACTCGGTGTGCTGTCAACCAATCCATCCCTAGGATTACATCGAACTCCGACATGTCCATGACCCTAAGGTCCACGGAGAGTAGAATCCTCGAGATCTCTAACTCACATTCCTAACAAATCTGAGCAATGCAAACCTTAGCTCCTAAGGTTAACCTTTCCCCATAAGGACTCTTTTAAGGTTGTGATTTCTAAATCTATTTCATCAGCGAAACGTGAAAATAACAGTATATGACACACCCGAATCAAATGACACATGTGATCATAAATAGGGAAGTAAGAAATGTACCCTAGAACTAATACTAGCTTTCCTGGCCCATGGTGGGGTAGTGAGGAATATAATGTGTTTGTAACTGCCCCACTGAAGTTTGGGACTGAGATGACCCATAACTCTGGGATCCCTGCCTCTGAGGACAATCCCACCTCCTGTGACCCGGTTGGTGGCAATGATAGCAAGTCCTTTGGCCTATCTGGTAAGAGGGCCTCTACTTTCTCCTGCCTTGGGAGGATTGACCTTGACATTAGCCCACATCCTGGCTCATTCGGCCTACTTGCAGAGTCTTCGTACGTGAAGTACTAGGGGCCTGAATAGCCCTCTATTGTTGGAATAGATCTTCTTGGTCCATAATGGGATAGAGAGGAATAACTTGTGCCGGTGTGAGTTCCACTAACAACTGGGATTGAGACATCTTGGAACTCCGTGAACTTTGGCTCAGGGGCCAATTCTTCCTCACATGGCCCGTCTGGTGACAATAATAGCAAGTCCTCTGACCTGCTTGATAAGTTGACCTCCGCTTTTTCCATGAATGTTGGTGGCCCCTAGAACTTAAGCTCCTTCGGATGGCTTGAGCCCCTTGGCTCATACTGGTGCTTGCTTGTGCTAGATTAGCAGCCATCGTATCCATTGCCTCTATAACGGCTTGTTGGTCAAAGGTTAGTGGTGGTTGGTCGTTCTGCCCACCTCCTCAGCTTCCTTTTCCTCTATTTTCCATCTTCACACATGTCAAATAGCAATAGAACACTCACATAGTATCCCAAGATAGGGATCAAGTTTAAAACTTTGAGATTTTTCTCGTCTCACTAGTAATGCATGTGCCACCCACTAGTAGACATTTACACAATGAACTATCCCGTTCTTCCCTTTTTTTTTTTTGAAACCCAAGGTTATGTTTTCTAACCCTAGTGTTTCCCTTTCTTTATACATTTCTATCATGCATATAATTCACATAGCACGTAGCACATAATCATGCAGCATATTGGAGCACATAACATGAAATGCACAATGAATGTAATGGTCTAAACTCATGCCCATCAAGCCCTAGGTAATTCGTATACCTATGCTCTGATATTAAGCTGTGATGTCCCTAAAATCGGGGGTTCCGTTGACAACCCGTCAACCCGTGAAAATGCCCGTGAGTGCCGCTTGATCCGACATCACGCTAATGTTATTCCATTACTCCGAATTTTAACTCACATGTATTACCCATGTTCCTTTCATCATTTAATTTAACCGTGGCTCAAGGTACCACAATTCATGCCTCTCTATTGTCCAATTTCATCTTTGGAACCAAAGGAATCAAAGACCGAGAGCACAACACTTTAGTTTTAAAGTTTTAAAATTTTGTAGAGAGTACCGGTACTATTTGCTCACTGGCCCTAGCAGTACCGGTACAGTCTGGACTATACCGGTACTGTCTGCCTTCCAAATTTTTTTTTTCAAAGGTTTGGAAAGAGTACCGGTGTTGTTTGCTTGTTGGACTAGACTGTACCGGTACTCTCTACACAGTTTAGCCTATTTCCACTAATTTTCCTTTTAAAACCATTTCAAATCATCCCATTTTCATCCATAACATATGTAATGAAGTTTTCTACATAAAACCTCATTTACACAAGTCCATTACAATTTATTTACATAAAGTTACACATGATTTTATCAATGCATTACAACATTAAAGGTTAAAGGCCACAAGTCGGCCTATCTTCACCCTTGAGGCCCTGAATGTGAGCCCTCCGTCGGCACAAACCCCGCACCTGAAATGTGTTCCCATATAGGGTGAGCTACGCTCAATAGAGTATCTCCTACAGAGGCTACTCCACAATCTAGATGCATATGAAATGTTCACAATGCAACCAAACAATAATTCAAAACATTCCAATCAAGAATATGCATCCAATGATAGGAATTCTTTGGCATGCCATTTAATGAGATGAGACTCACTCATGCACCTTAACCCGAGTCTTCACTGACTCCCACAACACAATACAATGCACTTGTGAAATGAAACCGTCATTTGACGAAAAATCCATCCAATGATTGTTTGAAATAAAAGTTATGTTTTTATAAAACCAAACCATTGATGGATGTTACCCATTGAATGGGTGTTTTAAAAACCAAAACCTTGTGTCTTTGTTGGGCAACGGATTTTGTTATCTCAACCACCTTGTGTCTTTCCGTACACCATCACACTTTTTGTGGAATTTCACCGCCGGAAAGTGTGTAAACCAAGTAGCTGGGTTTTGCACTCGAGGGAGAATCTAGCCCTTCTTGCTATACCCGACACAAGTTTTCCATGCATGTAACCGTGCGACTCAGTCGGATTTTCAATCCAACTTTTTCGAGCCCATCCATCAAGCACCAAGTATGATGTTTGATTAAACCATGCACCCACACACCCACACTCATGCATAAAGCCAATGAATGTGATGCCAACACCAGGCCCAATATGCAATAATGTCAAATGAGCAATTAAACCACATGTTCCATGACAATTTATATCACATGCATATAATCACCAAAATTCATTATCATGTCAACACATCAACTAGGATATATCAACATTTATTCCCAACACAAAGCTCAAGTATGGCATTGCACAATATCATGTCAATCACACTTAATCACAAGGCATAATATAAACACGTAACATACCCACATAAACCAATTTTCAAGGGATTACACAAGTAACTCCCACATATCAAATTTAAAGTAGAAGTTGAATCAAACCAATTCCACACCTATTTCCTCATTTCTATAACCATAGACTCACTACCATAACAAGAGGCAAGACATAGTAGTTCCATACCCCTAATCATCCCTTATGAACACCATAGGTTGGAAATAAACCAAAGTAGAAAGAACCCTACCTCTTGGAGCGTGAGATGAAGTGTGGGGAACCTCGAGAACACTTTCAAGCCCCAAAACTCTTGATTTCACAAAATTTTCTCCTTGGATCTTCGGTGAAATCATTCGTTCTTGGTACATACACGTAGCCCTCGTCACGTAGACTAACTTTAATTCTTGATACAATGAATTTCGACCGACGGAACTCCTTGGATCACAAGAAGAAAGGTTGAATTTCTAGGTTTTCTCTCTATCCTCTCTTCAACATCTGATTTAGCCGGCCAAGTGGGTGAGAATATCTGATTTTTCAGATATTTAGCCCCTATTTATATTTTTTAATTGCGCGGTTCACATTACCCTGCACGTTTATTACTTTCGGGTATGTTTTTAACCCAAAATAACTTAATTAATTCCCTGTTTCAGTTCAAATTAATTTTATTTGAAATTTTATCTAATTATATATAAATTTTATAAATTCTATTTTTGGGGACCTTTGTGAGGTCATTCGTCACTCAATTGTCTCGTAAAATGTGTAAACTCTGACTATCTCAGAATTCTACGAAAATTAACATAGTAACTCGATTTCGCGATACGATTCCAACGGTGAGGTCCATTACGTTATCCAAGCTCTAGAAAAATACTGATTTTAAACCCGCATTATAGTGACAAATTATCATTTTACCCTTTTTCCGAAAAAGTTTAAATTTACCCGGGTTTTACTTTCTTCCCCGCTTAAAAGAATTTCGTCCTTGAAATTCACACACACATACATTCAAACACATGCATATGCTACAGTCATGCAATATTACAAGACTATAAAAGTGTACCTCCATCCTCAAATAAGAAATGATAATTGGTACGGATAGTGTCCTCGCGCTTCCATGTCGCCTCCTCCACTCTTTGGTGCTGTCACAGCACCTTCACTAGCCTCACGATCTTGCCTCACAAAACCTGATACTGGCTATCCATGATGCGCACCGGTCCCTCCTCGAAGGTCCCATCAGCATCAACAACAAGCTCTCCCCAATCCACCACATATGTCGGATCTGGATCTATTTTTAGAGCATAGAGATATGGAATATCGCATGAACACCTGATAGATTTGGCTGTAATGCCAACCGATAAGCCAATGTACTCACCATCTTGAATACCTCGAAGGGCGCGATATACCTCGACGACATCTTTCTCCGCTTATCGAACCGGATTACTCCTCTCTTAGGCACCACCTTCAAGAAGACATGATCTCCCACCTCAAAATCTAGATGTCGCCGCCGTTTATCAGCGTACCTCTTCTGCTGACTTTGAGCCGTGAGAAGACGCTTCTGTATCAAGTCCACCTTCTCCGAGGTGTCTCTTATCAACTCCGGACCCGTAGGAGATCGCTCTCCCACTTCCGTCCAACAAACTAGAGAATGACATGGCCTCCCATATAGTACCTCATAGGGTGCCATCTAAATGCTTGTCTGGTAACTGTTGTTGTAAGCGAATTCCACAAAAGGTAAGTACTCTTCTCAACTACCCTTGAGATCTAGGATGCATGCTCGTAGCATGTCCTCTAAGGTCTGGATGGTCCTCTCTGACTGACCGTCCATCTGGGGATGAAAAGTAGTGCTCATCATCAACTGTATCCCTATGGCTCGTTGAAAACTCTTCCAAAAATGAGCCATAAAACTTGGAATCCCGATCTGATACTATAGATATGGGCACCTCATGCAATTGGACAATCTCCCGTATATATAACCTATAGAATTCCTCCAATGTGAAGGTCATCTGTATAACCAAGAAGTTTGCCGACTTCATAATCCAGTCCACTATCACCCACACCGTGTCATGTCCCCGCGGTGTCTGTGGCAAGTGAGTCATAAAATTCATCGTGATATACTCCCATTTCCACTCAGCTACCTCCAAAGGCTAGAGTAATCCCACTGGTCTCTAGTGCTCAGCCTTAACCTGCTAACACGTGAGACATCGTCTGACAAAGTCTCCAACGTCTCTCTTGATCCTGCTCTAATAATACTGGCGATGAAGATCATGGTAAATCTTCGTGCCACCTAGATGCACAGCAAAACGGGAGCAGTGAAACTCTTTGAGAATCTCCTCCCTTAGCTCCGCAAACTAGGGAACCATAATCCTTCTCCTAAATCGAAGACTACCATCTGAGTGAATGGTCCAACCCTCGTCACCTGTACCTATCTATACTCGGTCCCTGACGGATGATAACTCTGTATCCTGCTCCTAGGGCTTAATCACTTTGCTCAGTAGGGAAGGTGTAGTCACCAAGCTCTAAAATGCCCTGAGCCTGACCCATATATCGTAGCTCAAACTGTTCCACAGTCTCAAGCATCTGTCACTCTCGAGAAGTCATACTAGCCAAGACTCCCCGTGACTTCCGACTGAGTGCATCAGCCAACACATTTGCTTTACTAGAATGGTAATGCAAAGTAAAGTCATAGTCCTCTAAATATTCCATCCATCTGTATTGCCTCATGTTGAGGTCCCACTGTATAGATATATACTTCAGACTTTTGCGGTCCAAAAATACCTTAAATTGCTCACCGTATAGATAGTGGCGCCAAGCCTTCAAGGGAAAGATAATGGCCATTAATTCCATGTCATGTGTGGGGTAATTTTGCTCGTGATTCTTGAACTGCCGAGAACCATAAGCTACCACCCTCCTTGATTGCATCAAAACACACCCAAGTCTGTCTTTCGAGGCATCATAATACACTGTGTACCTATGTCCCCTTTTCGAAACTATCAAAATAGGAGCTAAATTAAGCCTCTCTTTTTAACTCCTGGAATGCCTTCTCACACGAATCATTTCATTCAAACTTGGCCTTTTTCTAGGTCAACTTGGTCATAGGTGCAGCTAATCGGGAGAAGTCCTCAATGAACCTCCGATAGTACCCCGCCAATCCCAAGAAACTGCGTATCTCGAAGACTGACTTCGGCCTCCTTGTGGAAAGGCCTCAAAGAAATTGAGGCAACGACTTGGGAAGTGTTCGGTGTGCTCTTCATGGGCAACTATTTTCCATCAGCTCTCTGGTAAGTGAAAGCCTGGGAATTTCTAGATCTAAAGCAAGGGACAATGACGGTGATGCAATACGTGGCGAAGTTCACCAAGTTAGCCCATTTTGTCGATGATTACATGGTCACTGACTTGGCCAAAGTAATGAGATTTAAGGGCGACTTGAAGTTGTCCATCCAAGGAAAGATTACGGGCCAATGCCTACAAGACCTATACTCAATGGTCGAGACAACCATGGCAATTGAGAGGGAAGTGGACAACGCTAAGAGTATCTGGGTGGCTGGTACCAAGGACAAGAAAAAAGAGGGTCAATCCTACAACACAAATTCGGGAAAAAACAGAATACCTTTATACCAAAAGGGTCTCTCAAGGGCAAGGCTGTGGCTATCAAGGCCAAGGCCAAGGCCAGAATCAATTTTCCCAATGAGGTAAGAATCTCAAAGGGACATACTAAGGAGGCCAAAAGACATGTTATTGGTGTCATCAACTGGTCCACTTGAAACAGGATTATCCTCAGAGCTAGGGATCCCAGAGTTATGGGATAGCTCAATATCAGTCATTAGTGGGTCCTCCACAAATATTTTTTATTCCTCCCTATACCACCATAGGCCAGGGAAGTCAGTTCTAGTTTTAGGGTGCTACACAAGCCCCTACTACTTCATGTGTGAGGACTCCACAATTAGGCCAGATAGGTCAAGGTGTGGGCCAAGGCCGAGGTTGAGGACACAGCTTGCAGGCAGAAACTTCAGGGACTCAAGGGCGAGTCTTTACAATCACACCTCAAACTAAGAAGACAGATTAGTTAGTGATTTAGGGTACATTCCTATTCTCTCACTTATAGGCACAAGTGTTATTTGATTCAAGTGCATCTCATTCTTTCATTGTTGTATCTTGTGTAAAAGATTTGGGCTTAGAGGTTGAGAACTTAGAGGAGCCATTGCATGTGAATTTTCCCCTAGGAGTTAGGATTTGCATTGATAAGATATGTCAATGTTGTGAGTTAGAAATCTCAGGGATTTAGCTCAAGGTAGACCTTAAGGTCATGGACTTGTAAGATTTTGACGTCATCCTTAGGATGAATTGGTTAGTGGTACACCTAGTCGTCATTGATTGTGATTGGAAGAGGGTCACTACTTATGCACTAAAGGGTGTCTGTTTTAAGTTTAAGGAGAAAAGCACAATGTTTTACCCTAAATCGTGTATAACTCTGATTGGCATGGATAGTTGATGGGTTAGTTTACGAGCCTTATGCTTGAGAACGATATGAGATAAGAGTTGGGCCTACCTCGGGTAGTTTGCGAGTATGCGAATATTTTCTCAAACGAATTACTAGGATTGCCTCCACATCATGATGTAGACTTTACCATTGAGTTATTACTCGGTGCATCTCCCATCTCTATGACACCACATAGAATGGCACCTACAGAGTTACAAGAGCTAAAGGTCCATTTACAAGAGCTATTAGATAAAGGCTTTATTAGGCCGAGTACCTCACTTTGGGGTGCTCTGATACTATTTTCCAAGAATAAGGACAGGACCCTTTAGACTATGTAATGACTACTAACAGTTGAATCGAGTCACTTTCAAAAATAAGTACCCATTGTCGAGGATCGATAATCATTTTGATCAACTGAGAGGGGCATGGTTCTACTCCAAAATAAATATGCGCACGNAAGGACAAGAAAAAAGAGGGTCAATCCTACAACACAAATTCGGGAAAAAACAGAATACCTTTATACCAAAAGGGTCTCTCAAGGGCAAGGCTGTGGCTATCAAGGCCAAGGCCAAGGCCAGAATCAATTTTCCCAATGAGGTAAGAATCTCAAAGGGACATACTAAGGAGGCCAAAAGACATGTTATTGGTGTCATCAACTGGTCCACTTGAAACAGGATTATCCTCAGAGCTAGGGATCCCAGAGTTATGGGATAGCTCAATATCAGTCATTAGTGGGTCCTCCACAAATATTTTTTATTCCTCCCTATACCACCATAGGCCAGGGAAGTTAGTTCTAGTTTTAGGGTGCTACACAAGCCCCTACTACTTCATGTGTGAGGACTCCACAATTAGGCCAGATAGGTCAAGGTGTGGGCCAAGGCCGAGGTTGAGGACACAGCTTGCAGGCAGAAACTTCAGGGACTCAAGGGCGAGTCTTTACAATCACACCTCAAACTAAGAAGACAGATTAGTTAGTGATTTAGGGTACATTCCTATTCTCTCACTTATAGGCACAAGTGTTATTTGATTCAAGTGCATCTCATTCTTTCATTGTTGTATCTTGTGTAAAAGATTTGGGCTTAGAGGTTGAGAACTTAGAGGAGCCATTGCATGTGAATTTTCCCCTAGGAGTTAGGATTTGCATTGATAAGATATGTCAATGTTGTGAGTTAGAAATCTCAGGGATTTAGCTCAAGGTAGACCTTAAGGTCATGGACTTGTAAGATTTTGACGTCATCCTTAGGATGAATTGGTTAGTGGTACACCTAGTCGTCATTGATTGTGATTGGAAGAGGGTCACTACTTATGCACTAAAGGGTGTCTGTTTTAAGTTTAAGGAGAAAAGCACAATGTTTTACCCTAAATCGTGTATAACTCTGATTGGCATGGATAGTTGATGGGTTAGTTTACGAGCCTTATGCTTGAGAACGATATGAGATAAGAGTTGGGCCTACCTCGGGTAGTTTGCGAGTATGCGAATATTTTCTCAAACGAATTACTAGGATTGCCTCCACATCATGATGTAGACTTTACCATTGAGTTATTACTCGGTGCATCCCCCATCTCTATGACACCACATAGAATGGCACCTACAGAGTTACAAGAGCTATTAGATAAAGGCTTTATTAGGCTGAGTACCTCACTTTGGGGTGCTCTGATACTATTTTTCAAGAATAAGGATAGGACCCTTTAGACTATGTAATGACTACTAACAGTTGAATCGGGTCACTTTCAAAAATAAGTACCCATTGCCGAGGATCGATAATCATTTTGATCAACTGAGAGGGGCATGGTTCTACTCCAAAATAAATATGCGCACAAGATACCATTAGTTGAGGATTAGGGAGATCGATATCCCTAAGATTGCATTTAGGACGCGATACGGGCATTTTAAGTTTATAATTTTGCCCTTCGATTTGACGAATGCCCTAATAGTATTCATGGACCTTATGCCTAGGGTGTTCCAACCCTATCTTGACCAGTTTGTTATAGTATTTGTTGATGACATTCTAATCTACTCCAAGTCTGAGGAGGAGGATGAGGGTCACTTGAGAATTGTTCTCAAGATCTCGAGTGACCATCAGTTGTACGCCAAGTTCAACAAGTGTGAATTTGGATGACAAAGGTAAAATATTTGGGACACGTAATGTCTGTTTCGAGTGTATTAGTGGATTCGGAGAAGGTTGAGGTAGTTATGAGTTACGATAGGTCTAGGTCAGTCTTCAAAATATACAATTTCTTGGGATTGACAAAATATTATCGGAGTTTCATTGAGGACTTCTCACAGCTAGCTGCACCTATGACTAGGTTGACCAGGAAAGAGGTTAAATTCTAGTAGGATGACTCATGTAAGAGGGAATTCTAGGAGTTAAAGATGCAATTGACTTCAGCTCTTATTTTGATTGTCCCAGAGAAGGGGCAGAGGTACACAATCTATTGTGATTCCTCAAAAGACGGAGTTGGATGTGTTCTGATGTAGTCTGGGAGGGTGGTAACTTATGGTTCACAACAGTTGAAGAGTCACGAGAAGAACTACCATACACACAACATAGAGTTGGTGGTTGTTGTCTTTATCTTGAAGGCATGGCATCACTACTTATATGGAGAACAGTTTGAGGTGTTTTCAGATTACAAGAGTTTGAAATACATTTTCATGCAGTGGGACCTTAATATGAGGCAGCGCAGGTGGATGGAGTACTTGGAGGTTTACGACCTCTTTTTCCATTACCACTCTGGTAAGGTAAATGTGGTGGCTGATGCACTCATTCGGAAGTCACGAGGAGTTTTGGCTAGTATAGCTTCCCGAGAGTGGCAGATGATTGAGATAGTGGAATAGTTTGGGCTACACTATAAGGATCAGACTCAGGGCATTTTGGGAAGTCTGGTAGCTACGCCTTCCTTATTGAGAAAGGTGATCAAGTCATATGGGCATGGCACAGATAAATTGTCCATTAAGGACTAGGTACAAATGATGAGGGTTGGGTCATTCATGCTAATGGTAGTCTTCAATTTAGGGGAATGGTCATGGTTCTCCAATCTATGGATTTGAGAGAAGAGATCCTTAGAGAATTTTATTGCTCCCGTTTGCTGTGCATCCTATTGGCACCATTATATACCATGATCTTCGTCGTTAGTATTACTAGAGTGAGATGAAAAGACACATCAAAGACTTTGTTAGTAAGTGTTTCACGTGTCAGTAGGTCAAGCCTGAACACTAGAGACCAGTAGGGTTGTTACAGCCTTTGGAGGTGGCTGACTGGAAGTGGGAACACGTCACTATGGATTTTGTGATCCACTTACCATGGACTTCGTGTGGGCATGACACGGTATGGGTGGTGGTGGACTGGCTTACAAAGTTGACACATTTTTTGGTTGTGTGGATGACCTTCACACTAGAGAAATTCTGCAGGTTATATACATGGGAGATAGTCTAGTTATACNAATCTCAAAGACGGGAATTTTGATATAAAGTTTGGAAGGCTTGATTTTGGGTTTTTGGGGCTTCTACTACGTGGACATACGCTATAAGACGTAGGTTCCCTCATATCTATGTTTATTTCCAATCTAGGGTTGAGATATAAATTGAGTAGGGTGATAGAGATGAATTCTCATGTATAGCACACACCTAGTGTACCTAGAATATGAAAAATGAGTTTGAGAACATGTTAAAACCAATTCTTTCATGATTTGGGTTTGATGAAATTTCTTGGATTGGATTTCATGAAATGGATTGTTGGGCATGCTATGTGTTTACATATTTTTTCTTATTAAGTATTTGATAAACTGCTTAAGACTTCAAATATGTTAATTGGATTGAAATCACATGTGACATGCCTGGATGAACATAATGATATGAATTTTAATTGTACATTACATTTGCATATGCATGGGTAGCATCGCATTCTTGGGCATTTGACGTGAGTATGGGTGCATGTTCTTGGTTTTAATCAAACACCATCTTTCATGAGTTGATAAGTGGGCTTGAAAAAGTTGGACCTAGATTCGACTGAGTCACGCAGGCTATATTGAAAATAGATGTCGAATATAGCAAGAAGGGATATATTTTCCTTCGGATGCAAGCCCGGTTACTTGATTTACTCACTTGCCCTATAGTGAGATTTTGGAAATGTGTGCCGGTGTACTCAGAACTGGAGGTGCGATGCCCTCAAATATCGTGTCGATTTGGCAGACTGTTGGTGTGATGTCCATAAATTACAAGATTTTATAAAAATAGTCATTGGATATCTAACATCAATAGCGAGGGCTTAGAATGGCCGGATGCGTAAGCATGGTATAGCATGTGTTACGAGAAGCGGTGGGGCTCGGGTTTGCATTGCATGCATGAGTTTCCATCTCATGGCATGACATGGAATTACATCATTCATTTATGAAAAGTATGTGTTTGAATGGATGCTTGATATGATAACTTGCATGTGACATTTCATATGCATCTGGGTTGGAGAGTGACCTCCTTAGAAGATACCTTATTGAGCGTAGCTATCCCTTTATGGGGATATATTTCAGGTGTTGGACAGGCTCCAATGGATGGTCATAACTTGGGCCCATGTTGATGACAGAGCCGAGTTGTGGCTCTTGAATTACATTTTTTATTCCCTTGTATATTTTTATATTGGCCTTATATAAATTTTGCACAAAACTTGTACTTTGACAAAGACATGTAATGGGACTCTCTTAGACATTATTCTTTTTTAAACAAATAAATGTAATGGATATTATATGAGTTTGTAGAGTTAAAAGTTGAAATTTGAGAAATTTGGAAAAATCAGGGCCTTAGGTACTGGTACCTCAAAGGTACGTAGCTTCAAGTGGGCTCATGTACTGATACCTATGCTCACAGGTACCAGTACCCCGATGACACTGGACTCAGGTACCAATACCTATACTCACAGTACCGTGTAGAGAGAATATTCTAGCTATTGGTAGTTGAATTTGTTAACGAGCAGAGAGAATATTACACACTCTTGGTCGACGTTATTGGTAATATTGCAAGTTTGTGGAATGATAATCGGCATCTTTGTGATCCTTCCTTGTTATAATGAATTTATTCCAGGTCCCCCTAAAATGCAAAGGTGAGTACGGTATCAATGTTAGTACCCATGGCAACACCCTTTGTTTTATAATAAATCTTATAGTGAATACCAAGTATCTATCCAACAAAGATAAAGATAGTCAACCTAAATGTATATTTGCAACAATTGTGAAGTCTTCTATTGGTTCTACCTAGAATCACACTAGAGGATATGATCATTTGCTCCCCTGGCTATTAGAATGAAGTTAGTAGTAAAGAAGAAAGTAAGAATATGACTCTAATTTAGGTATTGAGTAGATTTTATCCATGGATGCACATGCAAGACACTCATTTACATTTTTAATGACTTTACTATATAGAATATAGAAAAATACTCCTTTTGCATCACCACTTAATGGGTTAACACCAGTGCACCACATTTGTAGCAATAATGATGGCACAAAGTAATTTTAACGTAAATGATATCACTTTATTCTTTTGATATCTATAGTTTAAACACTATATTTCTGTCCAAAAATACCCAATCACTCTTCATTTTCCAAATTTGTTTCTCCCTTGTTTATATGACCACCACCACAAACCATCAAGTGCGACAACCACTAACCACCAACGACACAACTATACTATTGCACACTAAGTAGAAAATCCATAAAGGAGTAGAATCATTCTCAAAGAAAAATATCATAACAAGGATATCTCATGTATGTATTTGATTATATCTAATCCATAAACATCCGCCTTCTAAATCAAACCTCGCATGGCCACAAAGTTTTAGGAATCGCGTATACTAATGCATTAGTGTTTAACAAAATCTTTCCTAGAGTAGTATACAAATCCTCAACCTTAAACTCCGTGAAAGGATAGTAGTTTAGAACCTTACAAGGAAACAACACCCCACTATGAGTGATAGGAAACCTTTGAACCTCTCAAGGTGAGAAACATGTCTAAACTCTTTGTGATATAAGTTTGAATGTAACCCAAGTTCATCACACCCAGCAAGAGATAGGAATCACACTTTTCAATAAAATTCACATCTACCACGGACAATAGTTCCACAACACTTAAAATATGGGAAACTTTAATAAAAACATACAAGAGATTACCAAGAAACATCATCAATTTGACCGTATTCAAGATCTAGTGTTTACAAATAAAAAATTTACAATTTGGATGTAAATCAAGTATTTTTCCAAGAAATCGGATCATGTATTTGAAAAGAATTCAAAATAGTTGTAGACTTATCATATATATATGAATTAAAATTATATATATATATATATATATATATATTAGCCCTAGCCTCAATGAATAGGACTTGTGGCCATCAAATCCAAGTTTTACAGGCAGTGGCCCACAATTTTATCTCGGATGGATAATTTCAAACTATCCTCAAACTTCCTCACCTTGGCCATATATGTGGCCACGTAGTCATTGGTGAAACGGGCTAACTCAGTGAACTTAGCCACGTATTCCAACACCGTCATTGTCCCTTGTTTCAAATCCAAGAATTCCCAAGCATTTGCATGTCGATTGGCCGCTGGAAAGTATTTACCCATGAAGAGCCGCCAAAACTCTCCCCATGTCATTTCCTCCAAGTTCTTGAAGTCCTTTACCCAATCCCACCACAATTGGTCTTCTCCCTCTAGCTGGAATGCAGCTAGTCTTATCTTCGTGGCATCAGAGGTAATCTCCATTGCCTCTAAGACCTTGCCAACTTGCCGGAACCAATGGTTGGCCACTATCGAATTTGCCTTCCCTTGAATATCGGAGGCTTGTGCGCCTTAAATTTTTGAAGGTTACTCGTGCCTCCTTACCCCATATTTGCACTAGCTTGTACAATGGTAGCAGTCGCCGTACCAATAGTCTCTATGAAGGCTTGTTGGTTAATGACTGGTGGTGGTTGATTAATGTTCCGCCCACTGCCTCGGCGTCCTCTTCCTCTACTTGCCATCTATACACATGTCAGATAGCAATAGAGCACCAATTTAGTATCCCAAGGTAGGGACTAAATTTTTAAACTTTGAGATTTGTCTCCTTGTCCCCCTAGTAGAGCTTATACCACCCACTAGTAGACCTTTACACCTGGAACTATCTCATTCCCTTGCTTTTTGACTCCCAAGGTTATGTTTTTCTAACCCTAGTGTCTCTTTTCCATATAAATTTTACCATGTATATACTTCAAATAACATGTAGCACGTAGCACATAACAAGTAGCATTTAAAGCATATAACTTGAAATGCACAAAAAATGCAATGGTCTAAAACCATACCCAACAGGCCCTAGGTAAATCGCATACTTATGCTATGATACCAAGCTATGACGCCCCTAAAATCGGGGTCCTTTTTCAACCGTTGACCATCCGTCAACTCGTGGAAGTACCCATAATTGTCGCACGACCCAACATCACATCAATAGCATCGCCTTAATCAGGATTATAACCTACACGTGTAACCTGTGTACATTTTGTCATTTAATCAACTCGTGGTGCAATGTACCACATTTCATACTCCATTATAGTCCATTTACATCATTTGAGAGGAAGGACACATGGCCCAACGTACTGGTGTGCCATACCGGTACGTCGCGCCTACTGGACAAAGTTCTACCGGTACGCCATAATGGTACGAGTTGCCCACTGGACCTTGCCACACTGGCATGCCATACCGGTACGAATTGTCGACTTTTGCCTATTTCACCTGTTTTGCATTTTCAACTCACTTCAACCTATATTACATCCATCCAACGCATGTATATGAAGATTTTCATATTACATAAGGTTCACACCAACTCTTTTACTTTCATTTCAATGAATTTAAATATCAAAAACAAAGTTTTCATAAATTTTTGCAAAGTTCAAAAAGAAAGCCATATGTCGGCTTTCTTCATATTTGAGGTCCCATTTAAGGGCCTTCTTCCGGCATGTATCCCGCACCTGAAATATTTTTTCACATAAGGTGAGCCACGCCCAGTAGAGTATTTTCTACCGAGGCTATTCCCCAACCTAAGTGCATATGAAATGCTCATGCAACACTCATCAAACAACAACATCCTAACAAGAATATATTATTCAATGTTAGAATCTTAGAAATGTCATGCCATGAAATGAGATGAGACTCACTCATGCAACTCAACCTGAGCCCTCCATAGCTCCTTTTTCCCCCATGTATGTCGTGAGTATAAAAATTGGTTTTCCCAGCCCCGCCATTGGCGTTACTCACCCAATGAATATTTAAAAATCTTCGGGACTTTCTTGGGGTGGGTATTTATAGACTTACACCAACGGCACCCAACCGACACAGAATTTATAGATTTCCACCAACGGTTCCGTGTACACTGACACACTTTATGGGCTCTTATACAAACGGAGTGTATATCCGATCACCGGGCCTCTCACCCGAGGAATTGTCTAGCCCTTCTTGCTAACCCCGATCCAATTCTTTTTACCATGCAACCATCGGATTTATTGTGCAACTCAGTCAGATTTTCAATCCAACTTTTTCGAGCCCACCCATCAACCACCAAGTATGGTGTTTGATCAAACCATGCACACACACACCCACACTCATGGCTATGGATGTGGTTCCTCCATGCAAATGCAATGTAATGTGTCATTGCTACATCAATATCATGCCCATATACAATGAATGTCATATGAGCCAATTTAACATATGTATACATATCTCATGCATATAATCACAAATTTCATCATAATGTCAATATATCAATAAACATATATCAACATTTCATATCTAACAACCATTCACAAGCATGTTATCACATAATATATGCTAATAACACACTTCATTCACTAAGGCATAATTTAAACCTATAGCATGCCCACAAATACCAATCTCCATGTTATCACACAAGTAATTATCTCATACCAATTCCATGCTAGGAACTTATTTTAAATCATTTCTATACTCATTTTCTTACCCCTTTTATTAATTTCACAACATAGGCAAATGATATATATTTATATCAACCTACCCATTACAAATTAACACCCTAGGTTGTAAAATAAACTCAAGTAGGAAAGAACCCTACCTCTTGAAGTGTAAAGAACCCATTAAAAAGCTCCACGACTTAACTTGAGCTCCAATCCAAGCCTTCCCAAAATTTTATTTTTCAACCTTTGGTGAAAACCCTCGTTTTTGGTACGTAGACGTAGCCCTCGACGAGGAGATTGACTTTTGTTCTTGGCCTGTGTGGATTCGATCACTCAATCTTCGCAGATCATAGAGAGAATGTGAGAATTCTCTCTTTTCCCTCTCTTCTCTTCTCACATTGAAACCAGCTGAAGAATGAGGGAGAAATTTGATTTTTCCCCCTATTTGTACTTCCTAAAATCTTGGTCCACAACACACCACACGGTCCCCTTTTTTCCAGATCCATTTTCGCTCCGAAACGATTAAAGCATTAGAAAAATCAGGTTTACAACCTTTACCGTAGTGACAAATTAT
Source organism: Ilex paraguariensis (assembly GCA_963454935.2). Classification (NCBI taxonomy): domain Eukaryota; kingdom Viridiplantae; phylum Streptophyta; class Magnoliopsida; order Aquifoliales; family Aquifoliaceae; genus Ilex; species Ilex paraguariensis. Next base: position 478,556 of record CAUOFW020004836.1, on the reverse strand, counting down.
TATTTTACCATTTTTCATAAAAAGTTTAAATTTACCCAGATTTTACATTAAGGAGTAATGATAAAGCATTAGAAAAGTTTATGCATTATAAGAATGAGGTTGAAAATCAACTTGACAAAAAGATTAAGACAATAAGAAGTGATCGAGGTGGTGAATATATTCACTAAACTTGTACTCTTTATACACCTCAGTAAATGGATTGTTGAATGTAAAATATAACATTGAAAGAGATGATAAATGTTATACTGATTAGTTCGGGATTTGTCTTAGAACTTGTGAGGGGAAGCTTTGCTTTTAGTAAACTATATTTTAAATAAATTATCCCATAAGAAGTTAGACAAAACCCCTTATGAATTATGGAAAAGTTGGAGTCCTTCCATAAATATTTAAAAATTTGGGGGTGTTTGGCTAAAATGATGGTTCCTATTCCCAAAAGTATCAAAATAAGACCCATGACCATTGATTGCATATTTATTGGTTATGCAATAAATAGTAGTGCATATCATTTTCTCATTCATAAATATGATATTCCTGATATATACGTCAATGCAATCATTGAATAGAGAAATGCATTACTATTTCAAAATGTATTTCCTTGTAATAATGCATGTTGGAAGTTTTCTTAAAAGAACTCATGATACTGGGATTAGTAATATAGACTATGAGTCTATAGATTAAAAACGTGAAGAGGCACTTAGATGCAGTAAGAGGGCAAGGACTTCCAAGTCATATGGCCTAAACTTTCTAGCATATTTGTTAGAAAATGAGCCTCAAAACTTCAATGAAGCAATGTCCACCCCTAAAGCACATATACGTCAATAAGTTATAAACAGTGAAATTGAATCCATCATGCAAAATCACACCTGGGAATTGATAGATCTTTCTTCGGGAAGTAAACCATTTGGGCATAAATAGATTTTCAAGAGTAAAATAAAAACTGATGGTTCAATTGATAAGTACAAAGCTAAACTTGTAGCTAAAGGTTACAAATGAAAGGAAGGTCTTGATTACTTTGTTTCATATTCTTTTGTTACAAGAATAACATTTATTTGTATGCTCATAACTATTGCAGTGTTGCATAATCTAGAGATACACCAAATGGATGTGAAAATAATTTTCTTAAATGGTGACTTAAATGAGAAAATTTATATGGAATAACCCGAAAGGTTCATTTCTCCATGACAAGAGAAGAAGGTGTGTAGGCTTATTAAATCATTTTATGGTTTAAAGCAAGCACCAAAATAATGGAACAAGAAATTTGACAAAGTAATGATGTCAAATGAATTCACAATTAATGAATGTGATAAATGTGTCTATGTAAAAGACACAAATAATGGATGTGTCATCGTTTTCCTATATGTGGATGATATGCTTATTTTAGGTCGTAATAATAATATTATTACAGATATCAAGAAAATGTTGTCCAATAAGTTTGACATTACGGATTTGGGTGTTGCAAATGTTATACTAGAAATTAAAATTTTTAGTACATTTGGTGGACTTATATTATCTCAATCACATTAGATTGAGAAAACACTTGAGAAGTTTGACAAAGATGAAAGTAGTATTGCTATAACACCAGTTGATATAAATCTTCATTTGTCTAAAAATATTGGCCAAAGCATATCACATTTGAAATACTCTCGTATCATTGATAGTCTATTGTATGTCATGAACATCACTAGACCAAATATACTATACTCAGTTAGTAAATTGAGTAGATATATGAGTAATCTAGAGTAGATTATTGGAAAACAATTATCAGGGTTCTTAAATACTTAAGATATACTTTGAATTTTGAATTGCACTATACAAGATATCCAACTATACTTGAAGTATATAATGATACTAATTGGATATCTGATATAAATGATACAAAATTCACAAGTGATTATGTTTTTACACTTGGTGGTGCAACTGTATCTTAAAAATCCTATAAGCAAACGTGTATTGTCAGATCCACGATGAAATCTGAATTTATTGTTTTAGATAAAGCAGGAGAGGAAATTGAGTGGCTTTGCCAATTTCTAGAGGATATTCCAATATGGCCTAAACTTGTGCAACAATTTGTATATATTACGATAACCAATATGCAATTGGTACAACACAGAGTGACATGTATAATGGTCTATGCAATTGGTACAACACAGAGTGACATGTATAATGGTCTATGCAATTGGTACAACACAGAGTGACATGTATAATGGTAAGTCTAGACATATACGTCGTTGCTCTCAAATGATATTATTTCTATTGATTATATAAAATCAAAGGATAATCTAGCGAATCCAATAACTAAAGGTTTGACGAGAGAGCACATAAATTGCACATTGAGGGGAATAAGGTTAAAGCTTTTGACTTAAGCGTCAACTTAATGGCAACCCAACCTAGTTAACTGGAAATCCCAAAATCTAGGTTCAAAGGGACAACTAAATTATGTGTGATTCAAAAGAAGCACTAAGGAGATAATCTCTCATACCTATTCCTATGATAAACTAGTGTTGTCTACAAAGTTTATTAAGGTAAGTTATGTTTTTAATGACTTTTATAACTTGGAAATTCAAGTAGGATACTGCAGGATATTCCTAATAGGAGCTACTTATATGGGTGTGAAGGGGCCGCTTTTGTGAGAATTTACAAATGCTGAAATCTCTAAAGCACTCATTAAAATGAGGAGTTGTTTAGGGCCAAAATAAACACATTCATGAGAACCAATTGTGTTAGGAAAGGGACTATGTGAAGTCTATTCAATCTAATTTATCAAACAGCTGAATAGTTAACGACATCAAGTTTACTATTTAGCCGGTAAGTCCGATGGGCTTTCACCAAGAAAGGTTCAAGGGCAAAAGCTACCTATCTCGATGCACGGTCTTCTCAAAGGTGTACTCTTTATAGTGTGTCAGCATTATCATTTGCTTACTAATACCCAATTTTTCATTCATGTGGGGGATTGTTGGACCAAAATAATTTTTTAAATATAAAAATTGAATTGTTGGTTGACTTTGAACCAAAATTAAAGTGGGACTCGCTCGTTATTTTAAGTAAACTTTCATGCGTTCGTGTTTTGTTCCATGAAAAGAATAACGTAGTATTTTCACTTGCACAAATCGAGTAAGAAATAAATGGGAAAATAGGGTTCAAACTGACCCTCTTGAAATGTGAAAATAGAGGTTATGTAATGTAAAATTTGATCAATCATACATTGGTTGAGGAAGAAGTTTTACATGGGCATACATAGGCCAAGTTTGCTCTATGAGATTGGATCCCAAAGGGTAACACAATTTTATGAGCGAAGCGAGCGCTTACATGCCTTCAATTCAACCACACATGTGCCTGCACATAGCCCGCCTCGCCACACCACGATTCGACTCGACCCGGTCGTGCTCGGGTACGAGTGTAGGTTAGACTAAGCCTTATTTTTTTTGTATAAAATTTGTTTAACAAATTGGGCATGAATTTCTAAACTCCAATTTAATTTTGGTGCCCGTTGAATTTAAAATTCGCACTGGTTCGGGTTAGTGTTCCCTCCGGTTCCAAATTTTAGTCATATTTATTCAAGAGTGAATAGTTAATCAATTGTGTCTTTTGGCTGCATGTGTTTGCTAGGTTGCATCTATTCAACATGGTGACTGTCTAGATCAGTCAACTTTCTCTCTATAAATAACCCAGTCATATAATCATTTTGCATCCAATAATTTCGAAGCCATTAAAGCAGTCTTATACCTCATTAGTAGTCTGCATTTGGAGAGTACACAATATAAATTTTGGTTCGATGGGTGAGTAGATTGGAATACTACTTCTATTCATGTGAAAATCATTGTATCATGGGAGACAGACGCTTTGATTTCCATAAGCACAAAGTGTGGGCGCAAAATTCGTCTTGAGTATATAGTGTCAAACACTAGCCTTGATCTGCAGAAAGTTCAATCTCAGTTCCTGGTTTACAACCGAGTCAGTTTTTACATTGTCTAATCACAAATTTACATGTTACTACTTTGTTCATACTAGTGTAATTGTTTCATTCATGACTGTTACTATTTTATTTTAAATTACATGTTTCGAATCAAAATTTTCAATAAATAATTTTACTATATTTGGACTACCACAAACAAAAGACCAAAGGAAAGATAAAAAGCTCCATGTGATTTATTTTGTTAGCTGCACATTAAATGATGCTTAAATGATCTACTTTACTACGAAAAAAAAGTTGTTGGTAAGTGTGTTTGCAATAGACAAATTCCATTCGTATCTTGTTGACTCACTAATTATTGTTTTTACAGATCATGTCGCTCTCAAATACCTACTAACCAATAAATATGCCAATTCTTGCTTGCTTAGATGGATTTTATTATTGCAAGAGTTTGACCTCACCATCAAGGACAACAAAGGAGCAGAGAATATGGTGGCAGACCATTTATCGAGGCTTGTGAGTGATGTGGTTGTTGAATTAACCCTCATCTTTTTTACCGTGGTAAGCTGATATTGTAAATTTCTTTGCTACAAGAGACACACCAAAGAATTGGAGTGCTCAAGAAAAGAAGAAATTTTTGGTGGAAACGCGCAATTTTTTTTTGGGATGATCCATATTTGTTCAAGTATTGTCCAAATCAAATTATCTGTTGATGTGTCCCTAAAAATGAGGTAACAAGTGTCATTACATTTTGTCATACGAAAGCTTGTGATGACCATTTTTCACATTAGAAAATTGCTGCAAAGATTTTGCAATGTAGATTTTATTGGCCTACTTTGTTCAAGGATGTTTTTGAATTTTGAAAATGATACTTCTAAACCCCATTTTAGTAATTGAAATATTTGAATGTTGGGGGATAGATTTTATGTGCATTTTTTCTCCCATCATTTGGATATGAATACATCTTAGTAGTCGTGAATTATATTTCTAAATGAGTGGAGGCGATATCATGTTCAAACAATGATAGCAAAAAAGTTTTGAAATTTTTCAAGGAAAATATTTTTTCAAAATTTGATATTTCTCGTGCCATGATAAGTGATGTGGGGTATTTTTTGTAACCAACCTTTTGGATTGTTGATGCGTAAATATGGGGTTACTCATAAAGTTGCAACCGCCTATCAACCACATACAAGTGGGCTAGCTGAGCATACTAATAGGGAAGTAAAGCATATTTTTGAGAAGATTGTAAACTCGGACTGAAAGGATTGGTCTTTGAGGTTAACCGATGTTCTATGTGCTTATAGGACTGCTTACAAGACTGTCCTTGGCATGTCTCCTTATAGATTGATATATGGTAAAGCTTGCCACTTGTTTGTGGAATTAGAACATAAAAATTTTTGGACAATTAAGACTTTTAATTTTAGCCTTGACAAATCTAGCTCACTGTGGAAATTGCAATTGAATGAACTAAAAGAACTCTGGAATGAAACATATGACAGCTCCAGGATTAGTAAATCGAGAAGGAAAATTTTTTATGACAAACATATATTGAGAAAATCTTTTGAACCATCTCAGAAAGTCCTCCTTTACAATTCTAGTTTGCATTTATTTTCTGAAAAATTAAGGTCAAGGTGGACTAGTCCTTTCATTGTTAGAGAAGTATTTCCTTACATATGTGTTTTATCTCTAACTTATTGTTTTAGTTTTGTTATTTTAGGATTGCACAATGGAACATGAGTTATAATCTTTCCCTTATACTTGAACATCTTTAGGATTTTTTTCACTTTACTTAATCATACATTGATGACAATGTTATGTTTAGGTTAGGGGAGGGATGAGATCACACTTCATGTGATATTGTGTTTAGTTTAGTTTGCATTTCATTTTTGTACTAGTTAATTGCATGATGTTTTTAAGGAGGTTGTTTTAATATTCATTCAAAAGGAAAAAAAATTATGTTTTCGAATGTGAAGTTTTGAGGAATTTGGAGAAAATAAATTTTTCTAAGTGTTGGGAGTGTGTTATTGGGGATCAAATTTTTATTCTAAGTGTTGAAAACATTGTTTTCAAAACCCCAAGTTCGAACTTAAAAAGAATAAGTTCGGACATCATTTCTTCAGGAAAAAGGGCAGCAATGTTAGAAGTCCACATTCGGACTTTACTTTATTCACGTCTGGATGAAGCCTACAAAGAAAACAGCGTCCGGACGTCACAAATTTCACATCCGAACGTGTGTTCCTTTGATACCAACTTCCCAACTACTTGATTTTTAATGATGTCCGGACATCATTAAGCCCACGTCCGGACGCAGGTTATGGACTTTTCCTGTAAAAGGAGGACATCCCAACTTCATTTGCAAACGTAAAAATTCTCTTTCCTCCCTCCTTTTTTTCTCTCTTCTCCACATTTAATCCTCTTTCCTTGTTATTATGGCACCACACAAGCATTCCCGCACATCTACATCACAGGACCCACAGCCTAGCTATGATTTTGATAGAGCCTAATTCGTCTTATATGACTATAGTCGGTGTTTCTTTGACCATTTTGAGTTGAATCCCATGCCTACGCAGAGACCTATCCAATTAGAGGAGTTCGAGAGGATGGGCATTCGGGAGTTGGTGGTGTCTAGGCGTTGAACACAATTTCGGGAGATGAGCTAGGCGGGGGTCCTAGTTATTGTTAGAGAGTTCTACTGCAATGCGCAGTGGGACCACCAAATTAGATGTTTGAGGATGTGGGTCTAAGGTAGGGATTTGCAGTACTGGCTACTGACATTGTAGAGGTAGCCCAGCTAGAGCAAGCCAAAGTACACCAGCCCCTAGTTCTCTGCCATGCTGGTAGACATGTTTGAGGTGGCGTGGCTACTATTGGGTGATCCGAATTATGTCTAGAACCTAGTAGCAAAGAAGTGTCCAAATCAGAAGCTCTTCTGGGGAGATATCGGATTCTTAATGTGATATCTACATCTCAATTATTGCCACAGATGTGCAACAACGAGGTGAATCCGGACCGAGCCAGACTTATTCATGTCATCGCCATAGGTCTGACTATCGATCTCCCTTCTTACATTTTGTCATATATTAGGCTAGGGTTAAGTGGACTGGTAGGAGATCTCTACAATTCCTCAGGTTGATCACCGTCTTGTGCCTGCGTGGTGGGGGTGGTGACAAACCCTAGCTATCTGAGGACTCCTAGAGTCGTAGAGGTCAACTTTGAGACGATCCCCAAGAGTCAGACAGCAATGGATAAGCAAGAGTGCACAACCAATTGGTCCTACAGAGGTGGTGGACATCGGTGAATGTTTTTAACCAGGAGCCACAATTGGATCCTTTCAATGAGGAGACCAATCCTCACACTAACTGTCAACTACTATTTGATTTCAAAGGAGATTATAGAGGTATGATGTAGCGATAGATGAGATCAAGCAGCTTGTAAGTGGTAGAGGCCGAGCTCGAGGTCGTCGTCGTGGTGGAGCCAGAGGAGCTGATGTTGGTGGTGATGACCGAGTTAAGCCTGAAGGATAGGGTTTGGACTCCTTGCTTTCTTCTAGGAGTCCTGTTTTCTTTTTTTATTGTATTTTCTTTTATATTTTAGTTCATGTTTAGGAATGGTTGATCAAAGCACTAGGATCATGATGTATAGACTTGATCAACCATCTTTTGTTATTATGTAGCCACTTTTTTTGATATATATATATATATATATGGTTACATTTTAACTTGAGCACTTGTTTTATTTTATTAGATCATCATTGTATATCTTAATACTAATTTTATTCTCAAACGATCATCACAATTAGAGGATGATGAGTTATATTTGAGATTTGCAAATGTTTAAAGTACTAGATAAAATGTATTTGTATATGTTTCTATCTCATGTTGTGTTACTTTGAAAACTCACCTTTGTGCACATTTCTACTGCACTAGGTTGATGGTTCATTAGGTGCTTTGCTTCAAAGACTAGAGACAAATAGTTGAGATGCAAAGGCCTTAGAGAGTTTTGAGCTTATCGTCTTTTGAGTGCTTATGACATTTACTCATTGATTAATTATTATTTCCACTATTTCCTTCATTGGTCTCTTTATTCTTGAATTGATCAAACATTGATGTGTTAAATGACTTCTTGATCTTGAATTTCATGCATAGAAAGTGTGTTGCTAAGAAAATATTGGGAATGATCTTAGGCAATTTTTGTTATAATTTGAACCTTAGCCTTATTCTTTGTATATCATTATCCCTAGAAGTTGTGATTGAGCCAAATAATATATTCATTTCTTAAGCCACATCATGTAACCAAGCTGAGCATAGGTTGGATATCACTTACTCTTGGTTGTCGCAAATTGGAGCATCTATTGTCTATATATTATGGGAAAGATGTTGTTTAAGAAAAATGAAATGAAAATGATGAAATTGTACATGGAAGTGACATGTACATGTAAATATATTAAAAAAAATGTGTCTATCTTTGAAGATAAAAAATGTGTTAAAAACAAGATTTGAGCAAATATATGTATTGTGCTTCTAAGAGTAAAAAGGTGAATGGTAATGAGTTACATGGAAATGGTTGTGTAAGGCAATGTTTTATCTTGGGATAGCTCTTTGAATCCTTGTATATCCTTCATTTCATTAAAATGGTTATGAGTTACATGGAAATGGTAGTGTAAGGCAATGCTTTATCTTGGGATAGCTCTTTGAATCCTTGTATCCTTCATTTCATTAAACCAAATCCCATGACCCCATTACAACCTAGTAAGTCCTATTTGATCCCAAGAGTATATTAATGACGCATGACTTGTATAAGTAAGGATAGAGATAGGAGTTGGTACATATTGATGTTGATTTCATTTCATGGGACCATGCCAAAGTTCTTTCTTTCAGTTATCGTTTAACTACTATAATTTGAGAGATTCTTTTAGCAGGAATACCTAGTGAGGATTGACATTGAAACGAATAGATTGATAGTTTTATAGGTGAGCACTTGGTGAATTGTTGATTTGGTAAAATTATTTCACACTACACACGAGTTTTCATAGTAATTTGATAGGAGTATACTATCATATAGCGATGTGTTCTTGCTTTACAAATGCTTATTGATTAGTGACTAAGTTTTTAGATTGTGATGCTCATTTGTACTATGAAATTATTATTTTGATATTCATTGACATTTGATGTTTATGGATAGCATCACTGTAAATCCTCGCAAAACCACACTCGTCCACTAGGGATCACCTAGGAGTTTAAAGACTTGCTGCATAGGTTAAATGTAATCCTGAGTCCTACGAAAGTGGATGTACATATAGTTTATTTCAATTTCTTACTTTGCTTCTTCCTAGCGACTAGAAAGAGTTTGGTTGGGGGAGAGATTAGTCTTGAATATTGTATGGGCTAATTGTCATGAGTTTGGACTTAATTGTATGAGATTAATGTTAAATTTGATTATATCATAATTTAATTAATTTTTGTCTATTTTGCAGGTAAAATGGCAAGATAAAAACGCAAAAAAGCAAACATGGAAATGGATGACACAAAGGAAAGGAGAGCATTGAAGAATAGAGCTCTGAAGGCCATGTCCTAATGTCATATGTCCAAATCCGGACGTGAGGTTCTGCATCAAAGGAAAAAAAAATACAAGACTCTCAATCTTTCATATCTAGGTGGCATAGTAGTCACGTTTGGACGTGTGTAGATCCAAGAATAGCATCTAGACGTCATTATATCCACATTCGGGCCCGTATCCTTACTCCCAACCAATTAGAGAAGCTCGAAGACACGAGCTTGGGTTATCTTCCCCGATTTGGAAAAAGTACTTTGTACTTTCTGGGTAGAATTTTAAGCTTTTCTAGATTTGGAAATTTTTACTTTGATTTTCTTCTTTAATTTTGTGATTAACACCATTTCTATGGTTGGCTAATCATTTGTACTTAGGCTAGGAGAATTTCATTACATTTTGGTATGTAAATTAATCCTATATGTGTTTCACTTGATGATTGCTCTTATGATTCAAATCATCTTATTTTAGCAAATCTTTCTCTCTATATAATTTCTTGAATTGTTATGCTAATTGTGACGAATGCTTGAAATTCCCTATAAGTTGAATAGTTAGATTCAAATGCTTAAGTTGAATTATTAGTGTTTTCATCTAATTAATTGATTTGCTGGTTTATATGAATTGAGATGTTTGATTGGTTAATTGTTGATTTATCATTGACTCCAGACATGTTAAAACAAATCCCCTAATTGAGTTCACTCTCTAGTTGATTCCCAATTGAGATTAAAAATAAGGATTAATTTACTACCCAAGTGTTATTGAGTAGTACCTAATGCCTTAGTATTTTTCCCAAATTGTTTTTTCTAAGCAATTTTAATTTATTTGTTTTAAAATTTCAATTACCAAATCACTCTCTCAAATACACAACATATTTTATTTTATTAATTCTTTTTCACTATAAAATCCTCGTCCCCCTGTGGATCGACCTTAAACTCTACCAAGAAATTACTACTTATTTGACACCTACACAAGGGTTTGCAACTTCCAAAGTGACACCTAGTCTTTTCACTACTTGATAAGTCCCTCTAGCCAAGTCATTCATGCTGACTTGAAATGTAAAACTCAGGTAAATTTGAATTTTTATGAAAAAAAGTTAAAACAGTAATTTATGACTATGGTACGGGTTGAAAACCTGAACTTTTCTAGAACTCGGATGACAAAATAGACCTCACCATTGGATTCGTCTCATGAAATCTGGATACCCAGTCAATTTTCATTAAATTTCGCGACAGTCAGATTTTTCATATATTACAAGGTGATCAGGTGTCGCATGACCTAAATAAACGAGACTAGGAACTAAATTTTGAAAATTAGCAAATAATTTAAAGTTAATTCAAATAAGAATATTCTGAACTTGAATCAAGAAGAAATTTAATTATTTTGGGATGAAATCGGATCTGGGAAAGGACGTATGGCACAACGTGGGTCAAGCATCCTAGGGGTATAAATAGGGGAGAAAATCAGATTTTATCCCCATTATTTATCTGGGTTTTATGTTGGAAGAGGACGAGAGGGAAAGGAGTCAAGATCTTCAACTTCTCTCAATGATCTATGGCCCTAGGTTTGTTGAATTGACTCGGGCCAAGAATCAAAGTTAATTTATGCGACGAGGGCTACGCCTAGGTGCCAAAAAACACAAATTTTGAGGAAGTTTAAAAGATGGGATTTAGGAAAATCAAGGGTTTGAGCTTGATTTGGGCTCCTAGAGGCTTTCTACAACTTGTATTACGCTTAAAAAGGTAGGGTTCCTTTCCTAATTAGGTTTATTTCCAACTTAGGATTAATTTATGGAATGGGTAGGGTGTTAGAGATGAAATCTCATGTATAGCACTTATCTATGGTATTTAAAATGTCGAAAATGGGTATTAAGAATGGTTAAAATTCATTCTAGCATGAATTGAATATGTGAAAATTACTTGTTTGTGATTTCTTAAGATATGTGAGATGAAATTGAGAATATTATGTGTTTACATGATTTTGTGCCTTGAAGGTGTTAGATTAAATGCCTAAGTGGATTAAATGTGTTATTTGCATTGATAATGTTATAACATGCTTGGAATTTGATGTTGAGAAATATTAGTATATACATTATTATATATTGACATTGAGATTATTGGTGGTAGTTAAATGCTTATGATGTAATTTACCATAGAAAATGTTGATTGAATATTGAAATTGTTCATAATGTACTCATGACATATTGAACATGGTTGAGATTTGCAATTGTGCATTTACATTTGCATATGCATGAGAAACATCGCATTGGTAGGCAATTGACATTAGTGTGGGTGTTACCAATGGACCTTTGGTCTAATGGTACTCCTTGCCTTGTGAAGTCTTTATCTTCTTGAGGTTAAAGGTTTAACTCCCCCTCCCCCTCCCCCTCCTAAAAAAAGAAAGACATTAGTATGGGTGTGTATGTGTGCATGTTTTTGGATCAAAAATCATTCTTGGTGGTTGAGGCGTAGAATCGGGAGGGTTGGACCTAGGTCCGGCTAAGTTGCACGGTTGCATGAAAAATTTTTGTCAGGTATAGCAAGCAGGGCTAGATTCTCCCTCGGGTGTGAGACCCGATTACTAGGTTATACACTTCCACCTGTGAAAGTCCAAAAAAGTGTATTAGTGTGTGGAACCTACGATGAGACACCAAAATCTGTCTACCCAATAAGGACACATGGTATATTTTAAAAAGGTAATTGGATGTGTAACACCAATAGCGGGAGTTTGGAATGTCCGGATTCATACACATGAAATTGAAGGTGCTGAGGGAGCCAATAAAGGTTCGAGTTGAGTTGCATGTGTGAGTCTCATCTCATATCATGACATGACATAGAGGAGTTCATTGTTGAATTGTATATTCTTGAATTGAGTAATTGTTGCTTGTGAATTGCATGTGAATATTTAATATACATCTAGGTTGGGGAGTAGCCTCTTTAGAAGATACCCTATTGAGCATGATTCACCTTTTATGAGGACAATATTTTAGGTGCGGGACATGCGCC